>JAVJIF010009973.1:0-151545 GCA_038442645.1 Agave tequilana | reverse complement strand
ATTCAAAAAACTTTTCTACACATCCAGAAGTGAGATATGGATTAAAGGAGGTCATTAAAAGATTGGAGCCAGATTTGACTAAACAAGCAAGAGCTATTAATGAGGTAATAATAATTTATTTATTTCATCGATATAATGTTATGCAAATATTAACACTTGTGATATGTATTCTCACAGATAAAATTATTTGTGGATGGAGTTGGAGAATTTGGAAGCTCACTAACTAGAAGAGCAGTGCAACAATCTCTTCCAGCTGATTGGTGGATTAATTATGGCGAAGAAGCTCCCAATCTGCAGAAAATTGCCATCAAAGTCTTAAGCCAAACATGTTCTTCATCGGGTTGTGAAAGAAATTGGAGCACGTGGTCGCTAATTCATACAAAACTGCGCAACCGGTTGGCAATAAAAAAGTTGCATAAACTAGTATATGTGCATTACAATATGCGGTTGCGAGTAAGAAACTTGACATGCAAAAGCGACACTGATGATTATTACAACCCAATTGATCTGAACAATATTTTCAATGATGATGATATTTGGATGAGTGGATTCGTGAGGGAAAACAGCCGATGTTACCACCAGATGACTTAGGTTGGTTAGATGAAGGTATTCGTCATACTGACGAAAGTGGCGGTGATGATGGTGATGGCGGTGATGATGACAGCGGTGATGGTGGTGGCGATGATGGTGGTGAGGGGATGGTGGTGAGGGTGATGGCGGCAGTGATGGTGTGGTGATGGTGGTGATGGTGGTGATGTTGAAGAGACTCATGGTGTTGGTGGAAGCCAACGAGATGATGCTTTAACATGAAATTCACAATATTATGCCACACAAGATACAGATCATGGAGGCCGGGCGGGGATTTCACAGCAGCGTAGGCATTTGGATCGGTTGGTCGAATTCAGTTCTAGCGATGATTATTCGAGTGGACATATAACTACTCACATGGTCATCATAGTCTTGAAGGCCATTTACAGGGGTTGGGTTTGACATCTGGCCAATATTCTGGCACTGATTATTCTAGCACTGGTGAATACTCTACTAGCAGCACTGAATATCGAGGTTTTGGGTATTATCACCATGGAGCTGATATTGCACAACCCCTACCGCCATATTACTCTGATAGTGGATCCTCTGGCCAATCATCTCAGCCTACAGGATCTCACCCACAAACATATCATTATCCTTATGGAAACTATATGCTGGTTTTTATACTTATCGCGGGCCAGATGATAATGATGATTTGGAGCCTCCTCGTAATTCAATGTGGAAATGACTATATTAGCAGGTACTTATGAATTATTTTGTGCAATTTACTATATTATGCATGTATTTTGATATTTTCCTACCGACGACGCTTGTATTTATGCTTTCACGTTATGTTTTGAGTATTAGGTGATATGTTTTGAATATGTGATGCATGAATTTGGATGTTTACATTTTTTATGATTTGTCATGATTTTTTCATATTTTTTTGGCGCTCTATGTAGCGTTCTTTGCGTATCGCCCGAGTCCGATCCGAGTCGCCGAGACCGATCCGTCTCGGTGCCGGCCGAGTCGGCGGCCGAGACCGAGACTTTGAACCATGATTAAGCCAGGTAATGATCCTATTAAGGTACCGAACAGGTTGAGAAACTTCAAATGCTTAAAACTTTCCTACTGTATTAGGAATATCTATTATTCCAGATTGACTTAGACCCAGCACAAGCAAAAGAGTTAGATTTGTGACAGCATCCCATAAAACCGACATCATTAATTTAGTCCACATAATGAGTGATATCAATCTTATCGTTTCTTGTGAAAACTTAACAATAGTTGACAATGGCATGAGATCATGACCAATTACTGAACAAATAGCAGCATTCACTAGGAAAAATACTATATCTACCAGCCTCAACAATTGCAGATTCATCTTTGCAACAAAGCATACAAGGCTGTGAACAAGGTCATGAACCTTACATGAGACGATATCACCAAAACCATCTTTTTCTTCATCTTGAAAGAAGGAAATCCCAAGTAGAATATTAAAGTATCAATTGCCAATATCTTCTGTATGCATGCCATCCTTAGACCTTACAAATCCTTTAGCAGCCCATAACTGGATAAGTGTCAACTTATAAATTTTATAAGCTTTAGGAAAAACTGAACAATATGCAAAGCAATGTTTTAATTGAGGTGGTAGTGATCATAACTTAGTTGTAGTGCACGCAAAATTTCCTTGTTGCCTTCGTCTGACCTCCACAACTCGTTGTTTTAATAGCTAGCCACTCAGTTTCCCCTTGTTTGGTGGCCATAAGGCTTCCAAGTGACTTTGCGGCCAACGGTAATCCTTGCACTTTTTGACAATCTCCTTCCCAATTTGCACCAAATTTGGAGTGTCTTCTTCGCTTCCTACTTCTAATGCCCGTTGCTTGAATAAGGTCTAACAATCATCATAGGATAAAACCTCCAATTTTTATGGACTTGGCACTGTGCACATTATTTTAGCAACCTTTTGACCATGAGTAGTTGCTATTATCTTATTTCCCTGTGTGCGGCCTCTCAATAGAGGCCTTAAGGTTTCCCAATTTGATGCATTCTCATTCCAAACATCGTCATGAAAAGTAGGTATCTCTTATCCATGAGCTTTTCTCGAAGACTTCTCTGCATGTCTTCGAGTCTTGGAATCACGCACTGTTCCTTCATGGCACACTCTAGAACTGCCTTTACATTATCTTTTACATCAAAAACTTCTCCCATACAAACCCATATATGAATTTCAAAATGCTTCTTAATCATTTCATCATTAAAAACTAATTGAGCTAGTGTAGTTTTTTCCGCTCCTCCTAACCCAAATATTGGAAGGACAAATACATCTTTATCAGTGTCCCTATCAGTCAACCACTCTATCACCCTTTATTTAGTATCATCTCTTCCGAAAAATCTCAGTTTCAATTTTGAACGGAAATGTTTTTGTTGTGTGCGCTTCACTAGGATATCTCTCTCTGCCAAATGGAACTTTTCCTTTTCTTCCAAAATTTCATTGAATTTTCTAATAATGGCTTTTAGTTTGCAAACCATATTAAAGAGAAATGAAATTGAGTTACGAAAGGAAAAGAAATGACGCACCTTTCCTGTTACGGTCTTATGGACATTATCCTCCGCAGGGCTTCAGTTTGGAACTCATCCAGCAGATCGTCTGCAACAAAAACCACATCCTTAATATCTTTGAGCCATGTTTGCAGAGCGTGATCACTGATGGACCTAACCTCAGCATCTTTGAGCACAACATTGATCGTCAAGAACAAACTCTCAAGCTTCTTGATGTCATCTTTGCCACCCCAAAGCAACTCCAATTCCTTCCAAATGACAGAGCCTAGTTTCTTGATTGATGTCTCCAAAATCGGAGTCACAACAGTAGAAACCTCCATTTATTATCTAAAAGAATGGATTTGAGAGAGAATATAAAGGCAAGTCGTAATAACTTCCTCCCTAGTTTGTTAATTGTGTGTAATCTCGAGAGATGAGAGTAAGAAATATGAGATCAAAAGATGTTTACTTCAATAGTTGCTTCTTCTAATCAATTCATCTTGTGCTTCTTTGGCACAGTCTACACTAAGATAAAGAAACTAGTTAAAAATAAGAAAGCAAGGAATAAAGAAAGTGAAGGAATCTCTAATTGGAGAGGGAATGCTGATTTTGAGATGATATAATGCTAACTAGATGTCTAATTTGCAGAGATGCCCATTGTCTACTAACTATTTCTCAAATTATTCTAACACAGCCAAAGCTATCAAGCACATTGCCATGAAATAGGATTTCCATAAAATGCACACTACAAACTGCCCTTTAAACTTCTAATCATTCTCAAATTATTTGTTCCTATTTGATTATATTTGTAAAAATCGAGTTTTATCTCCTCCATGATTTTCTCGCAAACTACTCACTTCAGTCTTCCACATACACTGTTGTGTTAGCATAATGTTCTTTTAGTAAAAGCAAAGCAGGTTTCTATTTGCCATAGATAAGTTAAACTTTGTTTTAAGGGGCCGTTTGTTTCGCGTAAAACTCCGTAATTAGTAAATGACTTACTACCCAGTTACAACTACGGCGTTTGTTTGAACCGTAATTCGTAAAAGACTTACGTAACTCAACTAATACTCACTTGCAACCCAGTTACCACTCACTTACAACCCAGTTACAGTAATTTTGTGGTCATACAAATTTGTAAATTTTTTTATATTAATATTAACATTTTTTTAATATTTAACTTTTTTAATATTTATTTGCAGTATTAAAACTTTTAAAATCACCAAATAGTTAATTTTGTGGTCAACTTTTTCACTTACGACTTATACATTACGACAACCAAACACCGTAAAGTACAATACACTTTCCCACTTTACAATTGTATATTACCAACCAAACACCGTAAAAATTACATACATGTAACTCATTTACAATTGTAAAAGACTTTACCAATTACAACTACGAATTACGGCCAGTTACGACAACCAAACAGACCCTAAATCAAAAAGAGGTGGAGCAAAGAACAAAATTACTGTTAGAGAAAGCTAAGCATACTCGAGAATAGCATGCCCAAGTGAACTGCATGATGCTTGTCGCATTAGACAATTAATGCACAGTAGCTGAAATAAAAGACTGTGGGCATTGGGATGTTACCTCCATGGACTACAAGAGCCAAGCTGCTGGCCAAAACTTTCCACTTTTGTTGGGGTCTAGCTCAGTGAGGACACAGAACAAACACTTGATGTGCAGTGATGTAGGTGGTGAGAGAAAAGGAGCGATTGAAATACGGGGATCCAACATAAAATCTTTATCTATCTATAGAATGCCACAATCTACTACTATTGTGGCCGGCTGATGTGAATCAGCAAATTTCAAAAATACAAAAAAAGAGTAAAAAAGTAAAGCAAACAGTGAGGAACCAATGGCTGCCCACAGGATTAAATGGCTTCTAGGCATCAACAACTCCTGAGAAGTGCGCACGAGCATAGCACGGGGTAAGGTCTAGTACTGCATAACTAGAAAACCATAGTACAGCCGGCCTTTTTTATTATTGAAAGTGCGGGCGACCAACCGACCAGCATTTTTTTCCCCTTTTTTAATTTTAAAATGATTTCAATAATGAAAAAATATTCTAATACTGAAAATTTTAAAATTTTCAATGAAGGAGAATACTCAAAATTGAAGGATTTTAGAATTTATTAAGAGGGGTAAATTAAATTAAATTTTTGGATTAAAATATGTTTGTTTCTTTAAAATTAATTATTTAAAAAAATTTGTGACTTTTGAAAGAGAGAGAAGGTTTTAAAAAATTTTGAGACCATTCATATAATTTTTTTCTCAAATAAATTAGATTTCCTTTTAAGGGGTTTTGGAATAGGAGCAAGATGAAAAACAAGAAAAATTTTATCACAGCCACCTACTTTGCATCATAGTTAGGGAAAAACTCGCCTCCATATGTTTATTCGCTACAACTTCATCCACATCAGCAAATTGTAACCGCCATTTAGGATTTGTTTTTAAATTTCTATTTTACCCTCTTTCATATTTAGGCCCTTCTTCTCTTGATCTTCATCTTCATCTTTCTAATATTTTATTATTTGCACTGTTCTCTTTAATCTATTGATGTTCTTCATCTTTATTGTTTCGCTTTTCATCAACATCTCGCAAATCTGTCTGCTTCTTCCCTCAAGCATGTCGTCTTCTTCAAACGGGGTGAAAAATTTTCTTTACTTTTCTTATCTTTTTTCCTTCTTATTTATGAAGATATGTGATCATTTTTTCCTTCTTACATGTGATCATTTTTTTTTGCCCATTGTTCTCTTTGTAGATCTGTAATCGTGGTGTCAATTTTTGGTGAATGAGGGTAATTTTGTATTATGATCTCTATTAAACTTTATCAGTTCAATTATTTAGATCTAATCTTAGACTTTTCATAAATACACATAAAGTTCTTTGTTTATGAGGATTACGATTAACAAAGTCGCAGTTCTCAATAAAATCACATAAGATGAGTTTTATTTTCACAGCATATTGCAACTATGATTGTAGTTCTTAGAAATCACAAAAAATGTGTGTTTATTAGGACTGTGATAAGAGTTGTAGTTCTCAGTGAACACACAAACTGTGTTTATAAGGACTACGACCTTGATCCTAGTTCTCATAAACACATTTTCTTACATGAGGACTTCGCCTGTGGTCGCAATTCTCATAAGCACATATTTTTACATGCATGTATTCCCGTGATACGTGTATTTAGTTGTTCTAAACTTAAGTTTTTATTTTCATAAAATGCTTACATTAGTATTCTTGTTGTTCTTTTGTACGGTGGCGACTCTATTGTACAACATGTCTAGATGAATTCACTGTGGATGGGATGAAGAAACTAGCGTGTGATAGATGGGAAATTTTCAGTGCATTTTCTATTGATCTATCCTACATCGACGAGTACAAGTGTCATGTGATCGAAATCGATTCAGAGTTGCAATCTCTTGCTACTTATTGTTGGGCCAATAAGCAACTAATAGTTGATATCTATGTGAGACTGACAGAAGTAAGTTGAAGTGTAAGGTCACAGTCCCAATAAAAGTCTCAGAAACATGCATTTTTGTGAGGAGAGCGACATTAGTCGCAGTCATAATAGAATTCTCAGAAAAGCCATTTTGTAAGAAATGCGAACTTGCTCGTAGTCCCAATAAAGACTCATAAACAAGCCTTTTTTGTAAGAACTACGATCTTGCTCGCATTCGCGGTCTTCTATATACTCAATTAGAGCTCATGCATAATTAATTTATATGTGGCGATAGGGGATGTTATATACTCGAGCTGTTAAGTAAGTGCTCTAATAAAATAATCATATGGCCGTTTCTTTTTCATTTTTCATTTTTTTTTTAAACAAAGATCGTATTGTATCTAAGTCTTGAACTTTGGATCTTTCAAAAATCATAATCTAACGTTTTCTTTTTAGTCTTCACTGTCGAGTACTTGACTACTATAGTTCTTGCTCCAAACTAAATTTAACTAAAGATCTAGATGTAAGTCACCTAGAGGGGGGTGAATAGGTGACAAGCTAATCAAATGCGCAACAATGCGGAATTAAAACTAATTATGCAAATTTAAGCTATTATACAAACACACAAAGTATAACATAAGAGTGTAGCCGAATTTTCAGTGAAGGGCTCTGAACTATCTCCTCAAGATTCCTCTAGATTAAGAGTAAATGTGGCACAATGACTCTCTTAGTTGAATATAAGTGTGAGCAAACAAACAACCTAAGCATATATATCAATTTAGCACAAGGGAATATCTAGCATGTAAGAAATATGAACAATAAGCACAAGCAAGATATAAAACACAAGTGAGAGGAGAGAGATGACGAATCGCAAACACGTGAGAATTGTTTCGAGGTTCGAGCAGTCCCCGCCTTCAACACCATGAAAGATTTCCACTAAAATCGATCCCGCAAGATCATACGATGCTGCAACACCTACAACGAGCTCCTCCATGAACTCTTGAACCCGCAAGTCCCTCACTTGTTCCCGCAAGAACAACACACACAAGCACACTAGCTTTTTGAGGCCGCATCTCTACAAATTTTTAATACAAGGGGGTGAAACACTTGTGATCACTTCTCTTGATCACAAAAATAACTCTCACAAACAAGAATCCCTAGAGGATAAGTATAGTAATAGAAAGCTCAAGTTTGTGTGAGAAAACAAGATAGATGTGGAGGTGAAAAATCTCAAGAAAATACTTTTAAAAACACAAGCGATTCACTATTGAAAACTCTCTTTTGGATATAAAATGAAACTCTAAGACTTGCTAAGAAACTCTGTAGAAGAGCTCTAGAAAATAGCTAAAAATCTTACTTAAAAATATGGCCAAAAGTCCCATTTATAGAGGCATCAGAAAACTAATCGTTAGGGCCAGATTGGCCTGTCGGTCGACCGGCCAACGGTTATATCTATGACTGTTGGGGTTGTTGGTCGACCGCCCGGTCGATCGCACCCTGGTCAAAGACCTATCGGTCGACCGAGGCCAGAACCAGAGAGCATTGCTCTCTTGGTCGGTCGACCACCCGGTCGACCAGGGCCAGATCCAGAAAGCAAGCTCTTTGTTCGACCAGTCCTCAGACCAAGGCTTGTGCACATTGCATGTGCACACCGGTCAACCGTTCGGTCGACCGGTTTCTGGTTCGGTCGACCAGGTTTGGGTTTTTAAAGGGATTAAAACTTGGTGTTTTGAAACCCTATAAATTCTAATAAAATACCATAAAATCCACAAAATTAAGTTCATTGAAATACTTTAGAGTACAAATATGTGTGATCAAAATTCAACACATATTACAAACATGTTGAACTATTTTTGAGGTAAAGAATTTTAGCCTTAAAATAAAAACGTATTTTTCAAAAATCAAATTCAAATTGAAAAATGATTTTTCTAAAACTTGTTCAAATACCAAAACAAGATATTTAAACACTATTAAAGCATAGTGTATATGGATATGATTCAATACACATAAGGTGAAATATCTATGTTTTTGACATTAAGCTCAAAATAAGTTTTGACTTAAACAAAACTTAAATACATGATATAGAAATATCAAATAAGTTTTTCTAAATAATATGAAGCATTAATATGTATGGATGAAATCCAAAACACATATAAACCATATAAACTCATTTTGATAAATCTAATCATGAAATATAAAGATGTATATTTTAAAGCTCAAAATCAAAACGGTATTTTCAAGAATCAAAACTATTTTATGAAAACACATATAAATTTTTTTTTGTGTATAAGCTTGAGCAATCCACAACTAATCTATCTTTTACATTTTATCTAAAAATAAAATCTTAACACTTATAAACATAGGCTCAAGTCTTGAAAATCTTCTTCTCCAACTTGACTTGGTCCAAACTTTGATCCATAGAGCTAGACTCCTCTTGAGTACTTGATGCGATCTTGAATCACGAGCTCTTGACTCAACACGTGTTAGCTTCAAAACTTGATTTCGAATCTTTTGTTGAAGCTAAACATCGACTAAGATCTTGATCAAATATCTGAAATTTTTAAACACAAGATCACTAGTACTATAATTACATGAGTTAATCATCATTAAAACTAGAGTGATGGGCCTTTGAGCCAACAATCTCCCTCTTTTGATGATGACAAAACTCATGGAGTTATATATACATGGATTAAAGAGCTTCATAGAAGCTTCCCCTTAACTCATGCATAGCAAAAACAATAAAAATATTCTATGAAAGCATATAAACTAAACATAAATATATATGCATAAACAACAAATTAAGCATGCTTATATAAACTCTCTAAATTCTTCTCCCCCTTTTTATCAATGCTTTAACAAATGGGTGAAGCCAAACAAACAAAATATATGTATATGTGATATATATTCATGAAAATGAGAGACGTTAAGTTAGCTCCCCCTGCATGTATACATTACACGGAGAAGGGATGACTAAACTCTAAACCACATAAGCATAATATACAATATATAAGCGAAGATGTTAAGCTCTCCCTATATACGTGTACCACGTAAAGAAGAGAAGTCAAACTTCTCAATATGTAAAATATACTCAACATGAATCTGTATATGGAGAAGATGTTAAGCTTCCCTTGCACATAGGCAATACATATCAAACAATTTTTTTAAAAAAGATTGATAACACTTAAAACAAATTTTGAAATTACTTGAAGCTAACAAAATAATTTTTGATATCAATTGAAATCAAATAGTAGTCGACAAAATAAATGTTGATCACTTGTAAATAAATATAAATATTATCTTTTATTAATGTGAAATCATTTTAAGTTAATTTTTTTTAAATAACAACAAAACACATGCATAAGCTTGTAAAAGATACCAATTATCATTTGAAATTAAATCAAGCTTAGCATAAATATTTTTTGCTTAAAAAATATGTAAAGACATTATAAAATAAGCACAATCAAAGTGATATATATGTATATATGAAAATGAAAATATCAATTGAAATTTGAAGCATACATATATAGAAAGCTAGTATGAGTACAAAAATGAAATACCATGAAATTTATGTATGTAACTTATATCATCCACCCTTATCATGCAAGAGATAAAAGAAATAGTCATTATAGCACACAAAGTATGGTCGCCCAACCAACCGCCCTTTAAGGGTAGAAGTTTTCAAAAATAGGATTTTAAAATATTAGCATAATTGGAAATACTATCAACTGAAGAATAAATAACTAGTTTAAATTAAATTTTGAAAAACTAGTTAAAAATTCTTCAAAACATGAAACCCAAATTATATATCTCATGAAACGTGTATATCACACAAAAGTTGTCACTCAAGATCTATAAAGTTCAAAAATATGCTCATGAAAATAAAGTCATGAGTAAACATAAAAGTGAGTATATAAGAATCATGTGAACAACAAATTCATGAAATAAATCGATAAGGCTCAAAACAAAACATGAAATTCTTTTATCAAAAAAAAAAACTAAACGAGCTTCAAGATATATGTATATTTTATCAAAACTAAAGTATACATACATATTCAAACATAGATGAGTCCACAAAGAATATTGCATGAAGGCAAGTGACTTTAGGATAGACATATATATCTATAGTTTTGGACAAAATTAACATATGCATGAAGCAAACAA
The DNA here is from genome assembly GCA_038442645.1 of Agave tequilana. Lineage (NCBI taxonomy): Eukaryota > Viridiplantae > Streptophyta > Magnoliopsida > Asparagales > Asparagaceae > Agave > Agave tequilana. The sequence goes on along the minus strand of JAVJIF010009973.1, from coordinate 140,867 downwards.
AGAACATGTACAAAAATAGAGAAAACAAGTAAAAATAAAAGAATCATCAAAACTAAGTTATACAAATACATCTAATGAGTATACACAGTATTAAGGCACCCAATCACAAGAGTCAAGTATAGCTCACTAATTGTATAAGTATAAACATAAGTTTTAATGAAAACTACATCTAAACATGTAATTAACACATAAAGCACAAAAATTTAAATAAATATGATCATTAGAGTAAATGCAAGTGCTTTCAGAATTAGGATAGACACAATAACTAATGTAATAATGAGAACACAAAAATATAAATAGATATAAACATGTGTGTATTTCAAAGACTATATATGTATATCACAAGTCTAATGAGTATTGCATTTAACATAATGAGCATTAAAACTACACCATGCAAAAAAATCAACAATAAGAAAGCATGTAAACAAAATGGGAGTTAGAAATAGTTACCAAATCATATGATCTATTCTATATATTTTAAACCATGGTGGTCTCCTCCACCATACTTCCTTGATAGTGATGCATCAATTAGGTGTGTTCATCAAGCTCCAAGTGCATCTACCCACTAAAGCACTAAACTTCTCACATTTTGTGAGAACCCACACCTACATCAAACATAAGAGGGTGGAATTTTGGTACCCATATTTTCTTTTGGGTCCATGGGGATTAGTATTATAAGAAATCCAAACATTTTTATTAATAAAATTTAAATGATTTATTCTATCAAAATAAAATTTTACAAGATAGCCTTTTCGGCCACAATGTGTACATGCGTGCACATTAGCATACATATGTGTGGTGTGAGTTTGATCATGGTGCAAGTGTATGCCATGGGATATGTGTATGCTTGTGTGAAACTTGTTCCTTATGAAGCATAGATTCCAATTTGGAGTGGTTAAATGCACATTGGCTCAAAGTGGAGCCCAAACAATCAATTTTCTTTTTCAAAACATGAATCTCATTTTTATCAATAGGAGGTGCAACATTATTAGCATGAGAAACATGGCAAGGATCAACATTATTTTTCTTTTTAAAAATCTTTTCTTTTTCTTTTAAGATAATTTATTTTTCAAAGAGTTTTTTTTCCTTAAAAACAACTTCCTTTTCTTTTTCCACCAAAGTAATTTTATTCTTCAAACATTCATTTTCTTTGAAACAATTTCAAATTCATTTTTAAAAGAGTCTTTTTCTTTTTAATAGAATCATTTTTGCAGCGCTCCGATCCCACGGATACGGAGATACTACTGCGACATACATACGCAGGACGATGGTACCATCATGTAAGCATCAATACAATACAAAAATCAGAGTGCGAAAATATGTGATAATATATATTCCAATACAAAAGTACAAGTACTCAATCATCACAGATTGTGACATAATATTACATAAATATTACATCACCAGGAAGTACAAAAGTAGACTGTACAGGGTACAAAAGATAAGAACTCGCGAGCTACAAGAGTCTCGCGAGCGGGGAAAGACAGGATGAAGTTACGGTTGATCCGCCTGCTCCTCGAAGTAGGCCAGATCCTCAGCTGAAGGGGTCCACCTCGGTCCAAGCTGCAAGATCTGGACATGCAAGTTAGTGGGCAACCCAGCGAGTGCTAGAACCCAAATGGTAAGTATAAACAAAAGTGAGTGCATAAAGGTAAGTATTATGTACCCAAATCAATAAGCATGGAATAACCACAATAAATAGTGAAATATGATAATGGCATTAGAATTTATGTGGCATGAAATAAAAGCAAGTGTAGTAGGTCAAATGTCATGTAATCAAATTAGCAAGCATGGAGTAACTACAATAGATAATAAATATGGAAATGACAATAAAATTCATATAGTATGAAGTCAATTATCAAGTTATTATTAAGACTCATTCAATTTGTATGTTACGGTATATGGCCCGTACCGTATACTTTCGTATACAAGTCAAGTGAGGTTGGTAATTGGAAACTGAGAAGGAACGACGAACCATGTTTAGAATGGGTCCCGTACATGCCCGTGACAACGGTCCAGGAGTATCCGGTACTGAGCCGGAATATACCGCTAGGTACTAAGACTTACTATATGCCCGAAGGTCTTAGTATACGCCCGAAGAGGAATAGAGTGTCACCGCTCCCCATAAGAATATACCCAGATGATTATGGCACACCCGGCAGGGAGGGAGTTGGGGTGCCAGCACCCCACAGAAGTGTCTGGTGGCCTCCAGGTCGAATCTCAGGAATTAGTTTACAATATTGTATGGCCACCATAAACACAGAAGCTATATCGGTACCAATCAATTTTCCCGTCTCGGTGTAAGTTGTTTAAATATTACAGATTGTCAAATGATAATGTCTACAAGGTATTCACAAAAGTCCAATATCCATGGTCATCCTATTACGATGGTCTACAGGAGTAAAATATCAGGAGTAATGTCAGAAGTCTCCCCATTTCAGGGGTTATAGTATACAGGAGTTCAGGAGCACAGGAGTTCAGGAATACCAAAAGTCTGATAATAATAATATAATAATCATGCCAAGTCCCTGTAAAAGTGATAGTCATGAATATGCCATATAATACAGGTATCAGGGGTGATAGTGTCCGGTCAAGGGTCACGATGTCAAGTCAATATACTTGTGCCATATGAAAGCATGTCAAGTAAGGGTTAGCATGTGCCATATACCAGGTGTCAGAATCAGGTGTCAAGTATGATATATCAAGTACCGGTATCTAATACCAAGTGTCGTGGATCAGGTATCAAACATATGAAGTGTTGGTGTAAATACCGTATATTAACTTTTATAATAAGGAATCATGTACTAAAAATTACAGTAGTAAGTGTTGGCATGTTACGGTAGTAATAAGATGTCCACATATCAATATCATACTATAAATCAAGAGGTAGTAATTTTAAGCCTAATACAAACACTCGCCTGAAACTAGAATGAAATACTGGGTTAAAATCTGAGAAGTTTGCGAACTCGTGCGAGCAAGCCACTAGCCCATATATATTAAAAATATATACATATATATTATAAATATTATAAATATTAGAGAGAGAAAGAGAGAAGAGAGAGTTGTAGGAAAAAGAGAGAGAGAGTGTGTAGGGTGTTTCTAAAAGAGGGAATAATATTAGGAAATTAAAGGAGAGGGGTAGGATAGAAATTATATAGAAGTAATTAGGGATGAGGGGATGGGTATTTAGGGAAAGTAAAGAAAAGAGGGTATATTTGAAAAGAAGGAAAAGAAAGAAAGAAGAAAAGAAAGAAAGAAAGAAAGAAGAAGAAAGAAAGAAAAGAAGAAGGAGAGGGAAGGGGGTGGTGATCGACCGACCGGCCACCTGCTGGCGGGCCCTGGGCGGCGGCGCCTGGCCCGGGGAGGGGAGTAGGGTGGAGGTGGTGTTGGTTTGTTGTTGGTGGTGGTGGAGTTGTTGTTGGTGGTGGTGATTATGGTGGTTGTTAGAGGTGATGGAGAGTTGGAGGAGGAGGAGAGGTGATGATGGGATGGTGAGAGTGATAGATTTTGTGGAGATGGAGGTGAATTTTGGAGAAGAAGAGGTGACAGAAGTTATGGTAGTTGAAATTGGAGGTGATGGGTTGATGGTTGAATGAAAAGGAGGTGGTGGAGTGGAGAGAGGTTGTGGGGGAGGTGGCGCCGGCCTAGGGGTGGTGGTGGTGCGGTGGTGGTGATGGTGGAGGTGGCGGTGGTGTGAGGGAATGGGTTTGTTGAAGTATTGGAGTTTGAAATGGAAATGGAAAGGAGAAGGAAGAAGAAGGGGTTTTAATGGAGATGAGGAGGAAGTGATGATGAAATGGAATGGGGGGAGATGGGCTGCAGTGGCATCTCATCATGCCTGGCTGCTGCTGCAGGCGTCTGTGGAAGAGGGGTGCACAGGGTAGGGGGTGGAGTGAAAGGGAAGAAAAGAAAAGAAGAAAAAGAAAGAAAATAAAGGAAAAGGAAAAAATAAGAAAAAGAAAAGAAAATAGTAAAAAAATTTCTTATCAAATAATTGATTTATTATAATATCTGGGAATATAAAATAGGAGAGTAGAGAAGGAAAAAGTAAGAAAAGATAAGGTCGGTAAATATATTATTATTTTAATAGGGCGAAAATTTGACTATTTCAGAAACGTTTCGAAAAATTCTCAAAATAGCAAATATTATTTTAAGATGCTTGATGAAATCAGATTTGAGAAATTAATTCTAATTTTTATATTAAAAATCTTGAAATCTTCCAGCGGCACCAGCCGACATCAGAATCGGTCAAATTTTAATAAATTTAGAAAAATTTCAAACAATATATTTAGACAGAAAATAAAATTCTAAAAGTAACGTGAAAGTTGTTTCTAAAAATTCAATTCTATTTGAAAACTAAAAATCTAGAATCAGTCAGCGATGCCAATCGACACCAGCTTTGGAGATTTTGCAGAAAAATTTTGAAAAATTTTAGAAAATAATGAAAAATCTGAAATATTAGAAAACAGTATTTGAAACTAAAATTGGTCAAATCGGACTATCAGAAAGGTCAAAAGGGGTAGTAGCATGCATGCATCGGGTCCTGGTCCGCTCTAGGTCGAGAATCCAGATCCGATATACAATAACATAAGTAATCACAACCCAAAAGAAAATACTGAAAGAAAATTGAACAATACGGTTGAAAAAATTTGGGACACGCATCTGGGTACGTATCCGGATACGTGGTGCTACAATTTTCATTTCAATTTTTTATTTTTATTTTAAACAAATCATATTTTTCAAGAAGTTGTTGATAAAATAAAGCAAGCTCATCATATGATATGTCAACATCTTCATTAAGCTCAGATTCGGAGTTTACCTAATGGGGGGTCCTCCCCTTGGATCATGTAGCACATATTGGAATTAGCACTTCCATCATCCGAGTCACTCCCCAAGTAGTATTGCTTTTGTTCACCAAGAGAGATAAAGGTGTTCCATACTATAAAAGCCGAATCAAAATTAGCAACCCTAAATAAATATTCATCATTTAGGGTAAATTTTAAAGCATGGATGGCTTTTGTGTTAGCGTCAAGAAGTTTGCCATTTAAACAATAAGAAACTTTAATAGTGGTAAAATAAACATGAATACTTAGGACTTTTAAATACATGAACATCTTAATTTTCCATGTTTGGATGTTAAGAATAACATAATAGGTGTCATGAAATCTGTATGTGTATATAAAATATTATGATTAGCTATAATGAGAATCTTTAACTCAGGATTATTAGAGCCAAATCAAGAGCACCAAGTTCTGATACCAATTGTAAATCACCTAGAGGGGCTAAATAGATAACAAGCTAATCAAATGCACAATATACATAATTAAAACTAATTATGCAAAGTAAAACTATTAGCAAACACACAAAGTATAACACAAGAGTGTAGCCGAATTCCCGATGAAGGGCTCTGGATTATCTCCTCAAGATCCCTCTAGATTAAGAGTTGAGGTGTCACTATGGCTCTGTTGGATGAATATAAGTGTGAGCAAACAAACAACCAAAGCAAATATATGAATTTAGCACAAGGGAATATCTAGCATACAAGAGATATGAACAATAAGCACATGCAAGATATAAAACACATGTCAAAGAGAGAGTGAGCAATCGCAAACACAAGAGAATTATTTCGAGGTTCGAGCAGTCCCCGCCTTCAACACTATGAAGGATTTCCACTAAAATTGATCCCGCAAGATCACTCGGTGCTGCAACACCTACAACGAGCTCCCTTAAGAACTCTTGGACCCGCAAGTTCTCACTGCAAGAATAACACACGCAAGCACACAAGCTTGCAGAGGTCACACCTCTACAAATTCTCAATACAAGGGGGTGGAACACCTGTGATCACTTCTCTTGATCATTAAAACAACTCTCACAAATAAGGATCCTTAGAGGATAAGTATAGCAATGAAAAGCTCAAGTTTGTGTGAGAAAACGAGATAGATATGGAGGTGAAAAATCTCAAGAAAACACATTTAAAGACACAAGATATTCACTCTTAAAAACTCTCTTTTGGATATGGAAATGAAGCTCTGAAACTTGCTTAGAAACTTTGTAGAAGAGTTCTAGAAAATAACATAAAAATCTTACTCAAAAATTTAGTCAAAAGTACCATTTTTATAGAGGCATCAGAAAATTAGCCGTTATGACCAGATTTACATGTCAGTCGACCGGCCCAATGGTCTTATTTATGACCATTAGGGTTGTCAGTCAACTGTCCGATCTATCACACCCAGGTCAAAAACCTATCAGTCGACCGAGGCCAGAACCAGAGAGCATTGCTCTCTTGGTCGGTCGACCGTCCGGTCGACGGGGCTAGATCCAAAGGGCAAGGTCTCTGGATCAGTCGACTGCCCGGTCGACGACCCTCGAGCCAACGCTTGTGCACGTTGCCTGTGCACATCAGTCGACCGGTCGGTCGACCGCCAGAAGCCTAGGTCTGGGGTTTTTAAAGGGATTAAAAATTGGTCTTTTGAAAGCCTATAAATTCTAATAAAATACCATAAAATCCACAAAATTAAGTTCATTGAAATACTTTGAAGTACAAATATGTGATAGAAAATCAACACATATTACAAACTTGTTGAACAATTTTTGAGGTAAAGAATTTTAGCCTTAAAACAAAATTCGTATTTCAAAAATCAACTTCAAATTGAAAAATGATTTTTTCAAAACTTATTTAAATACAAAAATAAGATATTTAAACACTATTGAAGCATAGTGTGTATAGATATGATCTAATACACATATAAGGTGAAATATCCATATTTTTGACATTAAACTCAAAATAAGTTTTGACTTAAATAAAACATAAACACATGATATGGAAACATCAAATAAGTTTTTCTAAAAAATATGAAGCATCACTGTGTATGAAATCCAAAATACATATAAACTATATAAATTCATTTTGATGAAATCTAGTCATGAAACATAAAGATGTATAATTTAAAGCTCAAAATCAAAACAGTATTTTCAAGAATCAAAACTATTTTATGAAAATACATATAAATTTTGTGCGTATGTGTATAAGTTTGATCAATCCACAACTAATCTATCCTTTACATTTTATCTAAATACAAAATCTTAACACTTACAAATATAGACTCTCAAGTTTTGAAAATATTCTCTTGAAAATTTTCTTTTCTATCTTGACTTGATCTAAACTTTGATCAATAGAGCTAGACTCCTCTTCAGTACTTGATGCGATCTTGAAGCGCGAGCTCTTGAATCAACACAAATGTTAGCTTCAAAACTTGACTTCGAATCTTTTGTTGAGGCTAAACACCGACTAAGATCTTGATCAAATATCTGAAACTTATTAAACACAAGATCATTAATACTATAGCTACATGAGTTAATCATCATCAAAACTAGAGTGATGGGCCTTTGGGCCAACACTAGAATCGTAAATACCCTTCACGTGTGATTTTTTCGATATAAACAAGTACTCAATCTTCACACAATCATTGTGTTCCATATTTCATATGTTTTCTAAGATATTAATGTTTACAATTAATCAATTATCTTTTTCCCCCCTAGTACCTATTATTTATCTATCTATTATACTACTGGCAAAGGCTACAATTGAAATATACCCACAAACGGAGTGGTAAAGTAGCAAAGTCTTAAGCTTAAAAAGGTATGCATGCAAATAAATTTTTTATTGGAGTTACCAAGGGGAGAAAACTCATTTTCAGAGAATATTTGCAAGAAAATCCATTTATATTTTAAAAACACAGAGAATAGAAGGTAATTAGATCTTAAGAGTCCGAGAGCTTTGGGGTTAATGTCCCGCTTACAATGCAAACGGATCGGGACGGGCGAGTTTTGGAGCATTTCTCGATTAATTATATTTTCTAAAGATAAAAGCTTATACACCTTATGTCTATTAAATTTTATTAGTTAAAAATTACTTATTAAAGTCATGAGGATATATATATATATATATATATATATATATATATATATATATATATATATATATATATATATATATATATATATATATATATATATATATATATATATATATATATATATATATATATATATATATATATATATATATATATATATATAGGGCTTACTGTACCTCAGCCTGCGGGCTGAGAGAGTTTCTCAGCCTGCGGGACGTGGCTGAATATAGGCCACACATCGGTCGCAGAGTGTGGGCGCAAAAAAAAATCAAAAAATCCCGCCTAAACAATCGTGAATCAAAATGACAAAAATACCCCTTTTAAATGACGACTGCGACTTCTAGCATTCAAAAGTAAAAAAACATTCCATGGTCGCAGACTTAATACAGAATAAAGAATACAAGACAAAAAATGTTATCGCATAGCAATGCGACCTCCTTCGGTACTGCGACCAAATTCGCAATCTTCTTTCTCATGCCTTATGTAAAAGAGTAATTAATATTATATCTACCGTGATACAACACCAGTTTAGAAAAAAAGAGATGCACTAATGTTAATCTCGAGAAAGGAAAGATGTGCACCATACGTAATCTAAAGATATAGCCAAACAATTCTATAAAAAGTTAATTTGTACTTCGGATTCTCCCGCAATAAATCTTCAATTAAATATAATTTTTTTTTACCACTTCTTAACATACTCAATCATCACCTCTAACAATTATTATTACTATTCATGTTCTCCCACAATATTCACCTTTATATAATGCTTGTTACTAGTATATTATCTCATACCTAAAAAAACTATATTTTTGCTCTTCCTTTTCAATTTGATTTCAAAAACTTCCAAAAAAAATTCATTCTTGAATCATGTCTTCCCCATCTTCTTCCTCTGAACACTCAGAATTCAACTTCAATCAATCCCCCACCGGTCCTTTGTCTTTAGGATATTCTAGTGAATCTGATACCAGTCTGGACTTCACTCCTTTTGACTATCTCACTACATCAAATAATGTATTAACTGATCCTCCTATTCATGATGATAATGAATTTTTCATGTGGGTTAGTGAAGAAGACATTATTCCTCTGCCACTTGACGGAGACATGCTTGATGAAAGTATGTCCTCTGATGCTGTAGGCTCGCTTCCTAGCAACGGGTCAAACGAAGAGCTTGATAGAGACGATCCATTCTGGGAGTTCATCGGTGAAAACAAAAAAACCTCAAAAACAGCAAGATGATGAGGAAATAAGTGATGAAGAGGAAGAGCAGAAGAATGAAGACGATGAATCTGCTTATGATGGTGATAATGACGAGGATTAGGATTTTCTGATCTTCTGATATTCAATTATATTTTGTCTTCTTTTAAAAGCTTTTAATTCTATTTTTTTTGTAAGGTCTCTTTCTCACTATATTAACTTATAAGCTCTTTTAATTACATATCCAAACTGCGACTGCTGCTCTTAAACACTGCGACCATAGTCGCAATCCTACTACGGATGCAATTTATGGTCGCAGTTAATCATTTATCAGTTCCCAATGCGACTTTGGTCGCAATAATGTACTGTTTTGGAGTTCAAAGTAATTTAAAGTTATAGTGTATTAACTTTTAAACTGTTTGGATAACTGAACAGTCACCTAGGAAGTATACAATTTTTAGGAAAAGATAGAAAATATATTTGAGAGATATTCACGTGGTCCGAGAGCTTAAACCTTTTGGAATTCTGGGATTAAATACATATAAAGGGTCATGAGCAAAGGATTAAAAACATACTAAGTTATTTTTTGCTCAAACTCGTTACTCTCACTGTTCCGAAAATACATTCAAAAAATGTCTTCACCATCACCACCGTCTTCACCGGAAAGAAGCCAATCATCAAATGATGATTTTATGTTTAGTTCTGAAACAATGTCTCGCTACGGGTCAGAATCTGAGCTTGATACAGACGACCCTTTCTGGGAGTTCATGTTGGCCCAATGGCCTTCCACTCTAGTTTTGATGATGATCAACACTCATGTAGTTATGTTTACTAATATTCTTGTGTTTCTAAGTTTCAGATCATTAACAGGATATTAGTTGGTGATTAGCTTCAACAAGGAGTTTAGAAGCTATTCATGGTGATTCCAGGGCCAAAGCTTCAAGTTCACACTTTGCCTAGCCCATGGATGGAGTTTTGGAGCAAGTCTACTTGAAGATGATGATCGTCAAGAAGACTTAGGTATCCTAGTTTAGATAGAGTTTTTAGGTCCATATTTGTAAAGCTTAGTTTAGTTGATATGCTCAAGTGCACAAAAACACACACGTTTCATGATTTGGTTTTTTGGTTTCATGAATAATAGATCAAAACAAGTTTACCTTATACCTATGTATATTAGATATGTTCTAGATATACATACATGCTTTAAACTTGCTAGACAAACTTATTTTGACTATCCTATTCATGTTTGGAAAATTCTAGTTTGATAAAATACAAGTTTTGTTTTTGATAAAATTGGCAAGACACAAAAATGAATTGATATGATTGATATATGTCTTGAAATTTTATCACAAGTTTGGTTATTAAAGTAAAATGATAAAACAAGTTTTAGAAAAACATATTTTTAGAAAAACAGTTTTATTGTGATTAAAACTATTTTTTAGATTTACTGTGAATTTATGGGATTTTTATTGAGTGAAAAGACCTATTTTCAAATCCCGTATCTGTGCAGAACTGACGATGGCTGACAGGCTGGTCGGTCGACCGTGACGGTCGACCGCACCAAGGGCCGGTCGACCGTTGCGGTCGACCGATGTGCACAGACGTGCACGTCTGTTTAGGCACAGACACGGTGCGACGGACGGTCGACCGAGATGAGAGTTCTGCTCTCAGGATGTTTCGGTCGACCGGACCGTCGACCGCTATTGCCACGTCGGTCACTTGTTGGCAGTCTGACGCGGACCGTCGACCGGCAGTCTGTCAGACTGCAACTCAGCCTAACGGCTAGTTTTGTATAGGGCTATATAAACCCCATCTCTTTGGGGATTTTAGCCAAGATTTTTAAGAGAAAAAATACTAGTTTTCTGAAGTGTTTAAAAGTGTTTTAAAAGAGTTTTGGGGCTTTAAAACTTCTCATCTTTATTTGTTTTGGGTTTTTGGAAAAATCAAAGAAAACTAGGTTTTGGGATTTTGATTTGGTATTTCATTTTCTATCATATACAAGAGATTTCCCAAGTAGTTTTTCTTTGTTGCTTGTTTCCAAAAACACTTTGATTCCACACTTGAGCTATATCTTCTATCCTAAACTATTAGGATCTTTGTTTTTGTGGAAAAAGAAAGAAAAAGAGAGTTTGTGGTTTTTGAACCACTTGTTGTAAACCCTCCTTTATTTGTTGTATCCCTCTTCGGTAGAGGTGATCGGAGTGGTATGGTTTGCTCCCTCTTCGGTAGAGGTGGAGTTTGGTTGTGAGCCTCTTCGGTAGAGGTGTGTGGATTGGTTGTTGTATTGGCTACGGGCCTAACCCCTCGGTTGTGAGGAGGTTGTTGTTGAGAGAGGAGTTTGGTACTCCTAGAGTTGTAAGAAATCCTCTTCGGTAGAGGTTCCCTCGGTGGGAGTTGAGATAGTGGAAATCCTACACGGTGGTGTAGGCGGGGATGTAGAGCAAGGTGCTCGAACCTCGAAACAAATCTCGTTGTTTGCGATTGCTCCCATTGTCTCTCTAACTCTCTCTCATTTACTTTGTGCAAAGCATCATACTTCATATCATATCATATTTTCTTGTGTTGAGCATAATTCATATTGCCATATCATATATTGCTTGTGTTGTGCCTTGCATCTCTTGTTGTCATATCTATTATATGCTTGGCTTGCTTGTGTGTGTGCATCACTTATACTCATCCAACGAGAGCTTCACATAGCGCCTTAACCCATATCTAGGGGAATCAAGAGGAGTTAGTCCAGAGCCTCGCAAGGGGAATTCGGCTATACTTGTTGGATTGTATTAAGTGTGTTGCATAATTTGCATTAGCTTCCGCATTTAGCGCACTTGGTTTGCATTTAGTTTCTTAGATTAGCACTTACACCTATTCACCCCCCCTCTAAGTGTTTTTCAATTGGTATCAGAGCTAGTGCTCCTGATACTTAGGCTTAACATCCTAGGAGTGATCCATTTGCTTGCTAATCTCATTTGCATTTGTTTGCACATTCATATATAGTTTACCATGGACTTCATGACCCCTCCTAGCTTTGACCCTTCCAACGTTGATGTTTGGAAGTATAGGATGTCCATGTACCTAAAGACCCTAGGTTTGCATGTCTTCCTTGCCGCCACCAAGAGATGTTATCTTGGTGATGGTAATCATATAGGGGCAAATGCACAAGCCCTAGAGGCCATTAGAAGCACTTTATCTAAAGATTATCTTTTATGTGTTTCTAACTTTGATTCCGCTTTTGTAGTGTGGAACAAATTGACAACCACCAACACCTCCAAGCTTCAAGTCCAAATCCAACAAGAAGAGGAATCTAGTGGAGAATCCGAACCACAACAATGCTACATGGTCCAAGGGAATGACTCCCTTGAGGTACAATCGGAAACTCAACTAGATAGTAATGATTGTGCTAGTTCTTCAAATGATTTTGTTGATCCCCATGCTTTAAATGAAGAACTATCTATTGTTTGTGAAAAACTAATAGAAAAATATAACTTGTTGAAAAAGAAGAGTCTAGGCATTAATAATGAAAATAAAAATTTGATTGCTAGACTTGATATTGTTTTGCAAGAGAAAGAGGAGATTGCTAATGAAAGGGATTCATTAAAATCTCAACTTGGTCTTGCACTTAAAGAAAATTGAGTTTTTGAAAAATAAAAATGATTGCCATGTTCTTTTGAAGAAAAATGAAAACTTGTCTTCAAAATTGATTTTGTTTTAAAAGAGAATGTTGATTTGAAAAATAAAATTATTTCTATTTCAAATGATTTAGATGTGTGTTTAAAGAAAACATTATTTTGCAAAATAAGATGGATGCACATGTTTGCCATGCTAGTGTAGCTTCTTCATCTAGTCTACCCAATGCATGTACCTCTTCTTCTAAGATTAATGATGATATTTGTATGCTTAAGAAGAGTGTAGATTGTTTGGGCTCCACTATGAGCCAATGTGCCATGAACCACTCACGATTGGAAACCTTGATTCGAAAGAAACAAGTTCCATCTTCTATGCATGCACATCCTCCACGGCATACACATGCTCCTTACGAACACCATCACACCATGTATGCTCATGTGTACACATGTACACATTGTGGTCGAAAAGGCCATCTTGCTAAATTTTGCTATGATCGTTTACATGTTGAAAATTTAGCCAAGAAATTTGTTTGGGTTAGAAATGAGACTAACCCGCATGGACCCAAAAGAGTATGGGTACCAAAGACCACCCCTCCTATTTTTGATGTAGGTGTGGGCTCTCACATGACGTGAGAGTGATGACACCTTGGAGTGGATGCGTTCCGGACTTCATGGAAATCAAATTGGATGCATCACTTTCAAGGGAAGAGATGGTGGAGAGGACCACCAAGTTTTGGAGACAAGGAGAGTTGTCTTGAGGTTTTGGTAACGATTCCTAAACTCCCATGCTTTCATATTCATTTGTTTATGGCATATTTTTCTTTATGTCTATGGATTAGTATGTTCATTCCATGTTTATTAGATCCTTGACATACATGTATAGTATTTGAGACACACATGCTTATTGAATCATACTTAGTGCTCTCACTTTTGTTTAAGCTATAATGTACATCATGAATCTAATACATGTGAATTTACATAGTAATCATATTTTAGTTTTATCATGATGATTTTTATATTGTGTTTTGATGCTTCATGTTAAGGTTACTTGTTTAGATGTTAGTTTTCAATAAGACTAGGAATTATACTTGTACATATAGTGGGCCACAAATAAATCTATATATGTATGAGCTTAAACGCTTATTTGAACCCATTAGATGTGCTAGTATAGTCTAGTTTTGATGATTCATACATTTCAAACTTGTATTCCATTTTTGGATTTGTTTTATGAGTTTTCACTTCATGTATATGTGTATTATTGTCAAACTTTAAGATATACATGTATACCCTTTGAGTCATTTGCCTTTCATGCAAATCTATATATGGACTCAATTGTGTTTAGGGATATGTATGTATACTTCATGTTTGACAATTCATACATATACCTTGAAATGAAATTTGTCTTGATGAAGATTTAGTTTCTCTTAATTTTGTGTCAATATTTAACTTCATGTATATGTCCATCTTATCCAAACTATTGACTATACATGAGTATCCTTTTTCTTTTGAGCCACGTGCCTTAATGCATATATTTTGTGGACTCGTTGTGTTTTGGATATGTATGTATATCTTAGTTTGTATTAGACATACATATGCCTTGAAGATTAGATAGTTTTGATGATTTTGTGTTTAAAGGAATATTTGAGCTTAATTGAACATATTTTTCATGATTATGATCTTCACACTTTATTTATACACTCACATCTATTACTTACTCATGCTTTACTTTCATGAGTCATATTTATGCTATATTGGATTAGAGTGTTGTTTATCTTGTGAATTTCATGTTTATGAAAAATAATTTTGTTTTATTCCTTGCTTGAAGGATTTCGTACTAGTTAACAAATTTTTCCTTTTAACTAGTTGCGGTGTTCTTCATCTTGGTAGAGTTTTTCAAACAAAACTACAATTTTCAAATCTATTTTTGAAAACCCTACCATCAAAGGGCGGTAGGATGGGAGATCATGTTCATGTATGCCCTAAATTGAAAATCTTTAAAACTTGAATTATGATTGGGTGGTAGATAATATGATGTATACACTTGAACTTATTGTTATGTCAATTGGTATCAATGAACTCTTTCAATTGGTATCATTTTGATCTTCTTGTATACTCAAATATGTTTTTGTATGTATGTATGCTTTAAATTCCAAGTATATCAATTTCTATTGGTATCTATTTTTTCATACATATATATATGTTTGTGTTTATACTAGTGCTTGAGTTTCAATTTTGTTTAAATTGATTATTTTTAAATTGTTATCAAGACTATGCATGACTTTAGTTTGTATTTCATAAAGGGGGAGAAAATTTGATTTTGTATTTCAATTGGTATTTGTACTCCCACACTTTATGATTAAAAGTTGTTATTTTAAACATATGATATCAACATCAATTTGATGTTTATATGTTTTAAAATGAACAATTCTTACAATTGGTATCAATGTTTCTATGTAAAATCTTTTCAATTGGTAAAATATTTACAATTGGTATCATATTTAAGAAATTCAAAATTTGTTTTGGTTTCAAGATTCATGGTTAAGAATTCAAGATTTATGTTTAATTACAATTGGTATCTCATATGTTGTTTAAAGAATATATTCAAAGTTTTGATTTGTATTTCCTATATGCAAGGAGAGCTTAACATCTCTCTTATATATAGATTCATGTTGGGTATATTATAAATTGAGGAGCTTGACAACTCTTCTTTATATGATATACGTGTGTAAGGGGAGCTTCACATCTCCTCTTATGCATTACATAATATGTGTTATGTGAATTGGGGCTTGTCATCCCTTCTTCATGTAATGCATATGTGTAGGGAAGCTAACTTAGCGTCTTCCTCTTCATGAATGTATATAGCATATAACATATATTGATCCTTGTTTATTGGTATCAAGATACTTCATTGACATATTTTTTAATTGATATCATGTTTGTAGTCACCCCTTATTGATTTTTTGTTTAGACAAAAAGGGGGAGAACATTGTTTGCATTGTTTTGATTGACAAAAAGGGGAGAAGTATTTTTACCCCTCATTTTATCTATGGTTTTGATTGTTTACCCCTTTGTTGATGATTGACAAAAAGGGGGAGAAAGATTTTGAGTTTTATATGCATGCTTATGTTTATGCATATATTATGTTTTAATCTCAAGAATATTAAGTTTAATCGTTTTATAGAGTTTGCTTTGTAATTGGTATCTAGAGCTTATTTTGTTTTGAATATTCCATTTGATATCTAGAACCATTTATTGTTTATGCATATGCATGTTTCATGTTTAATATTCATTGCATATTTATTGTTTATCCCTATGCATGAGTTAAGGGGGAGCTTCTTTGAAGCTTAACTTTAATCCATGCATATATAACTCCATGAGTTTTGTCATCATCAAAAAGGGGGAGATTGTTGGCCCAATGGCCTTCCACTCTAGTTTTGATGATGATCAACACTCATGTAGTTATGTTTACTAATATTCTTGTGTTTCTAAGTTTCAGATCATTAACAGGATATTAGTTGGTGATTAGCTTCAACAAGGAGTTTAGAAGCTATTCATGGTGATTCCAGGGCCAAAGCTTCAAGTTCACACTTTGCCTAGCGCATGGATGGAGTTTTGGAGCAAGTCTACTTGAAGATGATGATCGTCAAGAAGACTTAGGTATCCTAGTTTAGATAGAGTTTTTAGGTCCATATTTGTAAAGCTTAGTTTAGTTGATATGCTCAAGTGCACAAAACACACACGTTTCATGATTTGGTTTTTTGGTTTTCATGAATAATAGATCAAAACAAGTTTACCCTTATACCTATGTATATTAGATATGTTCTAGATATACATACATGCTTTAAACTTGCTAGACAAACTTATTTTGACTATCCTATTCATGTTTTGGAAAATTCTAGTTTGATAAAATACAAGTTTTGTTTTTGATAAAATTGGCAAGACACAAAAATGAATTGATATGATTGATATATGTCTTGAAATTTTTATCACAAGTTTGGTTATCAAAGTAAAATGATAAAACAAGTTTTAGAAAAACATATTTTTAGAAAAACAGTTTTTATTGTGATTAAAACTATTTTTTAGATTTACTGTGAATTTATGGGATTTTTATTGAGTGAAAAGACCTATTTTCAAATCCCGTATCTGTGCAGAACTGAGGACTGGCTGACAGGCTGGTCGGTCGACCGTGACGGTCGACCGCACCAAGGGCCGGTCGACCGTTGCGGTCGACCGATGTGCACAGACGTGCACGTCTGTTTAGGCACAGACACGGTCGACCGGGACGGTCGACCGAGATGAGAGTTCTGCTCTCAGGATGTTTCGGTCGACCGGACCGGTCGACCGCTATTGCCCAACGGTCACATTTTTGACCGTTGGCGGTCGACCGGACCGGTCGACCGGCAGTCTGTCAGACTGCCAACTCAGCCTAACGGCTAGTTTTGTATAGGGGCTATATAAACCCCATCTCTTTGGGGATTTTAGCCAAGATTTTTAAGAGAAAAAATACTAGTTTTCTGAAGTGTTTAAAAGTGTTTTAAAAGAGTTTTTGGGGCTTTAAAACTTCTCATCTTTATTTGTTTTGGGTTTTTGGAAAATCAAAGAAAACTAGGTTTTGGGATTTTGATTTGGTATTTCATTTTCTATCATATACAAGAGATTTCCCAAGTAGTTTTTCTTTGTTGCTTGTTTCCAAAAACACTTTGATTCCACACTTGAGCTATATCTTCTATCCTAAACTATTAGGATCTTTGTTTTTGTGGAAAAAGAAAGAAAAAGAGAGTTTGTGGTTTTTGAACCACTTGTTGTAAACCCTCCTTTATTTGTTGTATCCCTCTTCGGTAGAGGTGATCGGAGTGGTATTGGTTTGCTCCCTCTTCGGTAGAGGTGGAGTTTGGTTGTGAGCCTCTTCGGTAGAGGTGTGTGGATTGGTTGTTGTATTGGCTACGGGCCTAACCCCTCGGTTGTGAGGAGGTTGTTGTTGAGAGAGGAGTTTGGTACTCCTAGAGTTGTAAGAAATCCTCTTCGGTAGAGGTTCCCTCGGTGGGAGTTGAGATAGTGGAAATCCTACACGGTGGTGTAGGCGGGGATGTAGAGCAAGGTGCTCGAACCTCGAAACAAATCTCGTTGTTTGCGATTGCTCCCATTGTCTCTCTAACTCTCTCTCATTTACTTTGTGCAAAGCATCATACTTCATATCATATCATATTTTCTTGTGTTGAGCATAATTCATATTGCCATATCATATATTGCTTGTGTTGTGCCTTGCATCTCTTGTTGTCATATCTATTATATGCTTGGCTTGCTTGTGTGTGTGCATCACTTATACTCATCCAACGAGAGCTTCACATAGCGCCTTAACCCATATCTAGGGGAATCAAGAGGAGTTAGTCCAGAGCCTCGCAAGGGGAATTCGGCTATACTTGTTGGATTGTATTAAGTGTGTTGCATAATTTGCATTAGCTTCCGCTTTTAGCGCACTTGGTTTGCATTTAGTTTCTTAGATTAGCACTTACACTATTCACCCCCCCTCTAGGTGTTTTTCAATTGGTATCAGAGCTAGTGCTCCTGATACTTAGGCTTAACATCCTAGGAGTGATCCATTTGCTTGCTAATCTCATTTGCATTTGTTTGCACATTCATATATAGTTTACCATGGACTTCATGACCCTCCTAGCTTTGACCCTTCCAACGTTGATGTTTGGAAGTATAGGATGTCCATGTACCTAAAGACCCTAGGTTTGCATGTCTTCCTTGCCGCCACCAAGAGATGTTATCTTGGTGATGGTAATCATATAGGGGCAAATGCACAAGCCCTAGAGGCCATTAGAAGCACTTTATCTAAAGATTATCTTTTATGTGTTTCTAACTTTGATTCCGCTTTTGTAGTGTGGAACAAATTGACAACCACCAACACCTCCAAGCTTCAAGTCCAAATCCAACAAGAAGAGGAATCTAGTGGAGAATCCGAACCACAACAATGCTACATGGTCCAAGGGAATGACTCCCTTGAGGTACAATCGGAAACTCAACTAGATAGTAATGATTGTGCTAGTTCTTCAAATGATTTTGTTGATCCCCATGCTTTAAATGAAGAACTATCTATTGTTTGTGAAAAACTAATAGAAAAATATAACTTGTTGAAAAAGAAGAGTCTAGGCATTAATAATGAAAATAAAAATTTGATTGCTAGACTTGATATTGTTTTGCAAGAGAAAGAGGAGATTGCTAATGAAAGGGATTCATTAAAATCTCAACTTGGTCTTGCACTTAAAGAAAATGAGTTTTTGAAAAATAAAAATGATTGCCATGTTCTTTTGAAGAAAAATGAAAACTTGTCTTCAAAATTGATTTTGTTTTAAAAGAGAATGTTGATTTGAAAAATAAAATTATTTCTATTTCAAATGATTTAGATGTGTGTTTAAAGAAAAACATTATTTTGCAAAATAAGATGGATGCACATGTTTGCCATGCTAGTGTAGCTTCTTCATCTAGTCTACCCAATGCATGTACCTCTTCTTCTAAGATTAATGATGATATTTGTATGCTTAAGAAGAGTGTAGATTGTTTGGGCTCCACTATGAGCCAATGTGCCATGAACCACTCACGATTGGAAACCTTGATTCGAAAGAAACAAGTTCCATTTTCTATGCATGCACATCCTCCACGGCATACACATGCTCCTTACGAACACCATCACACCATGTATGCTCATGTGTACACATGTACACATTGTGGTCGAAAAGGCCATCTTGCTAAATTTTGCTATGATCGTTTACATGTTGAAAATTTAGCCAAGAAATTTGTTTGGGTTAGAAATGAGACTAACCCGCATGGACCCAAAAGAGTATGGGTACCAAAGACCACCCCTCCTATTTTTGATGTAGGTGTGGGCTCTCACATGACGTGAGAGTGATGACACCTTGGAGTGGATGCGTTCCGGACTTCATGGAAATCAAATTGGATGCATCACTTTCAAGGGAAGAGATGGTGGAGAGGACCACCAAGTTTTGGAGACAAGGAGAGTTGCCTTGAGGTTTTGGTAACGATTCCTAAACTCCCATGCTTTCATATTCATTTGTTTATGGCATATTTTTCTTTATGTCTATGGATTAGTATGTTCATTCCATGTTTATTAGATCCTTGACATACATGTATAGTATTTGAGACACACATGCTTATTTGAATCATACTTAGTGCTCTCACTTTTGTTTAAGCTATAATGTACATCATGAATCTAATACATGTGAATTTACATAGTAATCATATTTTAGTTTTATCATGATGATTTTTATATTGTGTTTTGATGCTTCATGTTAAGGTTACTTGTTTAGATGTTAGTTTTCAATAAGATTAGGAATTATACTTGTACATATAGTGGGCCACAAATAAATCTATATATGTATGAGCTTAAACGCTTATTTGAACCCATTAGATGTGCTAGTATAGTCTAGTTTTGATTATTCAAACATTTCAAACTTGTATTCCATTTTTGAATTTGTTTTATGAGTTTTCACTTCATGTATATGTGTATTATTGTCAAACTTTAAGATATACATGTATACCCTTTGAGTCATTTGCCTTTCATGCAAATCTATATATGGACTCAATTGTGTTTAGGGATATGTATGTATACTTCATGTTTGACAATTCATACATATACCTTGAAATGAAATTTGTCTTGATGAAGATTTAGTTTCTCTTAATTTTGTGTCAATATTTAACTTCATGTATATGTCCATCTTATCCAAACTATTGACTATACATGAGTATCCTTTTTCTTTTGAGCCACGTGCCTTAATGCATATATTTTGTGGACTCGTTGTGTTTTGGATATGTATGTATATCTTAGTTTGTATTAGACATACATATGCCTTGAAGATTAGATAGTTTTGATGATTTTGTGTTTAAAGGAATATTGAGCTTAATTGAACATATTTTCATGATTATGATCTTCACACTTTATTTATACACTCACATCTATTACTTACTCATGCTTTACTTTCATGAGTCATATTTATGCTATATTGGATTAGAGTGTTGTTTATCTTGTGAATTTCATGTTTATGAAAAATAATTTTGTTTTATTCCTTGCTTGAAGGATTTCGTACTAGTTAACAAATTTTTCCTTTTAACTAGTTGCGGTGTTCTTCATCTTGGTAGAGTTTTTCAAACAAAACTACAATTTTCAAATCTATTTTTGAAAAACCCTACCATCAAAGGGCGGTAGGATGGGAGATCATGTTCATGTATGCCCTAAATTGAAAATCTTTAAAACTTGAATTATGATGGGTGGTAGATAATATGATGTATACACTTGAACTTATTGTTATGTCAATTGGTATCATTGAACTCTTTCAATTGGTATCATTTTGATCTTCTTGTATACTCAAATATGTTTTTGTATGTATGTATGCTTTAAATTCCAAGTATATCAATTTCTATTGGTATCTATTTTTTCATACATATATATGTTTGTGTTTATACTAGTGCTTGAGTTTCAATTTTGTTTAAATTGATTATTTTTAAATTGTTATCAAGACTATGCATGACTTTAGTTTGTATTTCATAAAGGGGGAGAAAATTTGATTTTGTATTTCAATTGGTATTTGTACTCCCACACTTTATGATTAAAAGTTGTTATTTTAAACATATGATATCAACATCAATTTGATGTTATATGTTTTAAAATGAACAATTCTTACAATTGGTATCAATATTTCTATGTAAAATCTTTTCATTGGTAAAATATTTACAATTGGTATCATATTTAAGAAATTCAAAATTTGTTTTGGTTTCAAGATTCATGGTTAAGAATTCAAGATTTATGTTTAATTACAATTGGTATCTCATATGTTGTTTAAAGAATATATTCAAAGTTTTGATTTGTATTTCCTATATGCAAGGAGAGCTTAACATCTCTCTTATATATAGATTCATGTTGGGTATATTATAAATTGAGGAGCTTGACAACTCTTCTTTATATGATATACGTGTGTAAGGGGAGCTTCACATCTCCTCTTATGCATTACATAATATGTGTTATGTGAATTGGGGCTTGTCATCCCTTCTTCATGTAATGCATATGTGTAGGGAAGCTAACTTAGCGTCTTCCTCTTCATGAATGTATATAGCATATAACATATATTGATCCTTGTTTATTGGTATCAAGATACTTCATTGACATATTTTTAATTGATATCATGTTTGTAGTCACCCCTTATTGATTTTTTTGTTTTAGACAAAAAGGGGGAGAACATTGTTTGCATTGTTTTGATTGACAAAAAGGGGAGAAGTATTTTTACCCTCATTTTATCTATGGTTTTGATTGTTTACCCCTTTGTTGATGATTGACAAAAAGGGGAGAAAGATTTTGAGTTTTATATGCATGCTTATGTTTATGCATATATTATGTTTTAATCTCAAGAATATTAAGTTTAATCGTTTTATAGAGTTTGCTTTGTAATTGGTATCTAGAGCTTATTTTGTTTTGAATATTCCATTTGATATCTAGAACCATTTATTGTTTATGCATATGCATGTTTCATGTTTAATATTCATTGCATATATTTATTGTTTATCCTATGCATGAGTTAAGGGGGAGCTTCTTTGAAGCTTAACTTTAATCCATGCATATATAACTCCATGAGTTTTGTCATCATCAAAAAGGGGGAGATTGTTGGCCCAATGGCCTTCCACTCTAGTTTTGATGATGATCAACACTCATGTAGTTATGTTTACTAATATTCTTGTGTTTCTAAGTTTCAGATCATTAACAGGATATTAGTTGGTGATTAGCTTCAACAAGGAGTTTAGAAGCTATTCATGGTGATTCCAGGGCCAAAGCTTCAAGTTCACACTTTGCCTAGCGCATGGATGGAGTTTTGGAGCAAGTCTACTTGAAGATGATGATCGTCAAGAAGACTTAGGTATCCTAGTTTAGATAGAGTTTTTAGGTCCATATTTGTAAAGCTTAGTTTAGTTGATATGCTCAAGTGCACAAAACACACACGTTTCATGATTTGGTTTTTTGGTTTTCATGAATAATAGATCAAAACAAGTTTACCTTATACCTATGTATATTAGATATGTTCTAGATATACATACATGCTTTAAACTTGCTAGACAAACTTATTTTGACTATCCTATTCATGTTTTGAAAATTCTAGTTTGATAAAATACAAGTTTTGTTTTTGATAAAATTGGCAAGACACAAAAATGAATTGATATGATTGATATATGTCTTGAAATTTTTATCACAAGTTTGGTTATCAAAGTAAAATGATAAAACAAGTTTTAGAAAAACATATTTTTAGAAAAACAGTTTTTATTGTGATTAAAACTATTTTTTAGATTTACTGTGAATTTATGGGATTTTTATTGAGTGAAAAGACCTATTTTCAAATCCCGTATCTGTGCAGAACTGAGGACTGGCTGACAGGCTGGTCGGTCGACCGTGACGGTCGACCGCACCAAGGGCCGGTCGACCGTTGCGGTCGACCGATGTGCACAGACGTGCACGTCTGTTTAGGCACAGACACGGTCGACCGGGACGGTCGACCGAGATGAGAGTTCTGCTCTCAGGATGTTTCGGTCGACCGGACCGGTCGACCGCTATTGCCCAACGGTCACATTTTTGACCGTTGGCGGTCGACCGGACCGGTCGACCGGCAGTCTGTCAGACTGCCAACTCAGCCTAACGGCTAGTTTTGTATAGGGGCTATATAAACCCCATCTCTTTGGGGATTTTAGCCAAGATTTTTAAGAGAAAAAATACTAGTTTTCTGAAGTGTTTAAAAGTGTTTTAAAAGAGTTTTTGGGGCTTTAAAACTTCTCATCTTTATTTGTTTTGGGTTTTTGGAAAATCAAAGAAAACTAGGTTTTGGGATTTTGATTTGGTATTTCATTTTCTATCATATACAAGAGATTTCCCAAGTAGTTTTTCTTTGTTGCTTGTTTCCAAAAACACTTTGATTCCACACTTGAGCTATATCTTCTATCCTAAACTATTAGGATCTTTGTTTTTGTGGAAAAAGAAAGAAAAAGAGAGTTTGTGGTTTTTGAACCACTTGTTGTAAACCCTCCTTTATTTGTTGTATCCCTCTTCGGTAGAGGTGATCGGAGTGGTATTGGTTTGCTCCCTCTTCGGTAGAGGTGGAGTTTGGTTGTGAGCCTCTTCGGTAGAGGTGTGTGGATTGGTTGTTGTATTGGCTACGGGCCTAACCCCTCGGTTGTGAGGAGGTTGTTGTTGAGAGAGGAGTTTGGTACTCCTAGAGTTGTAAGAAATCCTTTTTGGTAGAGGTTCCCTCGGTGGGAGTTGAGATAGTGGAAATCCTACACGGTGGTGTAGGCGGGGATGTAGAGCAAGGTGCTCGAACCTCGAAACAAATCTCGTTGTTTGCGATTGCTCCCATTGTCTCTCTAACTCTCTCTCATTTACTTTGTGCAAAGCATCATACTTCATATCATATCATATTTTCTTGTGTTGAGCATAATTCATATTGCCATATCATATATTGCTTGTGTTGTGCCTTGCATCTCTTGTTGTCATATCTATTATATGCTTGGCTTGCTTGTGTGTGTGCATCACTTATACTCATCCAACGAGAGCTTCACATAGCGCCTTAACCCATATCTAGGGGAATCAAGAGGAGTTAGTCCAGAGCCTCGCAAGGGGAATTCGGCTATACTTGTTGGATTGTATTAAGTGTGTTGCATAATTTGCATTAGCTTCCGCATTTAGCGCACTTGGTTTGCATTTAGTTTCTTAGATTAGCACTTACACCTATTCACCCCCCCTCTAGGTGTTTTTCAATTGGTATCAGAGCTAGTGCTCCTGATACTTAGGCTTAACATCCTAGGAGTGATCCATTTGCTTGCTAATCTCATTTGCATTTGTTTGCACATTCATATATAGTTTACCATGGACTTCATGACCCCTCCTAGCTTTGACCCTTCCAACGTTGATGTTTGGAAGTATAGGATGTCCATGTACCTAAAGACCCTAGGTTTGCATGTCTTCCTTGCCGCCACCAAGAGATGTTATCTTGGTGATGGTAATCATATAGGGGCAAATGCACAAGCCCTAGAGGCCATTAGAAGCACTTTATCTAAAGATTATCTTTTATGTGTTTCTAACTTTGATTCCGCTTTTGTAGTGTGGAACAAATTGACAACCACCAACACCTCCAAGCTTCAAGTCCAAATCCAACAAGAAGAGGAATCTAGTGGAGAATCCGAACCACAACAATGCTACATGGTCCAAGGGAATGACTCCCTTGAGGTACAATCGGAAACTCAACTAGATAGTAATGATTGTGCTAGTTTTTCAAATGATTTTGTTGATCCCCATGCTTTAAATGAAGAACTATCTATTGTTTGTGAAAAACTAATAGAAAAATATAACTTGTTGAAAAAGAAGAGTCTAGGCATTAATAATGAAAATAAAAATTTGATTGCTAGACTTGATATTGTTTTGCAAGAGAAAGAGGAGATTGCTAATGAAAGGGATTCATTAAAATCTCAACTTGGTCTTGCACTTAAAGAAAATGAGTTTTTGAAAAATAAAAATGATTGCCATGTTCTTTTGAAGAAAAATGAAAACTTGTCTTCAAAAATTGATTTTGTTTTAAAAGAGAATGTTGATTTGAAAAATAAAATTATTTCTATTTCAAATGATTTAGATGTGTGTTTAAAGAAAAACATTATTTGCAAAATAAGATGGATGCACATGTTTGCCATGCTAGTGTAGCTTCTTCATCTAGTCTACCCAATGCATGTACCTCTTCTTCTAAGATTAATGATGATATTTGTATGCTTAAGAAGAGTGTAGTTTGTTTGGGCTCCACTATGAGCCAATGTGCCATGAACCACTCACGATTGGAAACCTTGATTCGAAAGAAACAAGTTCCATCTTCTATGCATGCACATCCTCCACGGCATACACATGCTCCTTACGAACACCATCACACCATGTATGCTCATGTGTACACATGTACACATTGTGGTCGAAAAGGCCATCTTGCTAAATTTTGCTATGATCGTTTACATGTTGAAAATTTAGCCAAGAAATTTGTTTGGGTTAGAAATGAGACTAACCCGCATGGACCCAAAAGAGTATGGGTACCAAAGACCACCCCTCCTATTTTTGATGTAGGTGTGGGCTCTCACATGACGTGAGAGTGATGACACCTTGGAGTGGATGCGTTCCGGACTTCATGGAAATCAAATTGGATGCATCACTTTCAAGGGAAGAGATGGTGGAGAGGACCACCAAGTTTTGGAGACAAGGAGAGTTGTCTTGAGGTTTTGGTAACGATTCCTAAACTCCCATGCTTTCATATTCATTTGTTTATGGCATATTTTTCTTTATGTCTATGGATTAGTATGTTCATTCCATGTTTATTAGATCCTTGACATACATGTATAGTATTTGAGACACACATGCTTATTTGAATCATACTTAGTGCTCTCACTTTTGTTTAAACTATAATGTACATCATGAATCTAATACATGTGAATTTACATAGTAATCATATTTTAGTTTTATCATGATGATTTTTATATTGTGTTTTGATGCTTCATGTTAAGGTTACTTGTTTAGATGTTAGTTTTCAATAAGACTAGGAATTATACTTGTACATATAGTGGGCCACAAATAAATCTATATATGTATGAGCTTAAACGCTTATTTGAACCCATTAGATGTGCTAGTATAGTCTAGTTTTGATGATTCATACATTTCAAACTTGTATTCCATTTTTGGATTTGTTTTATGAGTTTTCACTTCATGTATATGTGTATTATTGTCAAACTTTAAGATATACATGTATACCTTTTGAGTCATTTGCCTTTCATGCAAATCTATATATGGACTCAATTGTGTTTAGGGATATGTATGTATACTTCATGTTTGACAATTCATACATATACCTTGAAATGAAATTTGTCTTGATGAAGATTTAGTTTCTCTTAATTTTGTGTCAATATTTAACTTCATGTATATGTCCATCTTATCCAAACTATTGACTATACATGAGTATCCTTTTTCTTTTGAGCCACGTGCCTTAATGCATATATTTTGTGGACTCGTTGTGTTTTGGATATGTATGTATATCTTAGTTTGTATTAGACATACATATGCCTTGAAGATTAGATAGTTTTGATGATTTTGTGTTTAAAGGAATATTTGAGCTTAATTGAACATATTTTTCATGATTATGATCTTCACACTTTATTTATACACTCACATCTATTACTTACTCATGCTTTACTTTCATGAGTCATATTTATGCTATATTGGATTAGAGTGTTGTTTATCTTGTGAATTTCATGTTTATGAAAAATAATTTTGTTTTATTCCTTGCTTGAAGGATTTCGTACTAGTTAACAAAATTTTCCTTTTAACTAGTTGCGGTGTTCTTCATCTTGGTAGAGTTTTTCAAACAAAACTACAATTTTCAAATCTATTTTTGAAAACCCTACCATCAAAGGGCGGTAGGATGGGAGATCATGTTCATGTATGCCCTAAATTGAAAATCTTTAAAACTTGAATTATGATTGGGTGGTAGATAATATGATGTATACACTTGAACTTATTGTTATGTCAATTGGTATCATTGAACTCTTTCAATTGGTATCATTTTGATCTTCTTGTATACTCAAATATGTTTTTGTATGTATGTATGCTTTAAATTCCAAGTATATCAATTTCTATTGGTATCTATTTTTTCATACATATATATGTTTGTGTTTATACTAGTGCTTGAGTTTCAATTTTGTTTAAATTGATTATTTTTAAATTGTTATCAAGACTATGCATGACTTTAGTTTGTATTTCATAAAGGGGGAGAAAATTTGATTTTGTATTTCAATTGGTATTTGTACTCCCACACTTTATGATTAAAAGTTGTTATTTAAACATATGATATCAACATCAATTTGATGTTTATATGTTTTAAAATGAACAATTCTTACAATTGGTATCAATGTTTCTATGTAAAATCTTTTCAATTGGTAAAATATTTACAATTGGTATCATATTTAAGAAATTCAAATTTGTTTTGGTTTCAAGATTCATGGTTAAGAATTCAAGATTTATGTTTAATTACAATTGGTATCTCATATGTTGTTTAAAGAATATATTCAAAGTTTTGATTTGTATTTCCTATATGCAAGGAGAGCTTAACATCTCTCTTATATATAGATTCATGTTGGGTATATTATAAATTGAGGAGCTTGACAACTCTTCTTTATATGATATACGTGTGTAAGGGGAGCTTCACATCTCCTCTTATGCATTACATAATATGTGTTATGTGAATTGGGGCTTGTCATCCCTTCTTCATGTAATGCATATGTGTAGGGAAGCTAACTTAGCGTCTTCCTCTTCATGAATGTATATAGCATATAACATATATTGATCCTTGTTTATTGGTATCAAGATACTTCATTGACATATTTTTTAATTGATATCATGTTTGTAGTCACCCCTTATTGATTTTTTTGTTTTAGACAAAAAGGGGGAGAACATTGTTTGCATTGTTTTGATTGACAAAAAGGGGAGAAGTATTTTTACCCCTCATTTTATCTATGGTTTTGATTGTTTACCCCTTTGTTGATGATTGACAAAAAGGGGGAGAAAGATTTTGAGTTTTATATGCATGCTTATGTTTATGCATATATTATGTTTTAATCTCAAGAATATTAAGTTTAATCGTTTTATAGAGTTTGCTTTGTAATTGGTATCTAGAGCTTATTTTGTTTTGAATATTCCATTTGATATCTAGAACCATTTATTGTTTATGCATATGCATGTTTCATGTTTAATATTCATTGCATATATTTATTGTTTATCCCTATGCATGAGTTAAGGGGGAGCTTCTTTGAAGCTTAACTTTAATCCATGCATATATAACTCCATGAGTTTTGTCATCATCAAAAAGGGGGAGATTGTTGGCCCAATGGCCTTCCACTCTAGTTTTGATGATGATCAACACTCATGTAGTTATGTTTACTAATATTCTTGTGTTTCTAAGTTTCAGATCATTAACAGGATATTAGTTGGTGATTAGCTTCAACAAGGAGTTTAGAAGCTATTCATGGTGATTCCAGGGCCAAAGCTTCAAGTTCACACTTTGCCTAGCCCATGGATGGAGTTTTGGAGCAAGTCTACTTGAAGATGATGATCGTCAAGAAGACTTAGGTATCCTAGTTTAGATAGAGTTTTTAGGTCCATATTTGTAAAGCTTAGTTTAGTTGATATGCTCAAGTGCACAAAACATACACGTTTCATGATTTGGTTTTTTGGTTTTCATGAATAATAGATCAAAACAAGTTTACCTTATACCTATGTATATTAGATATGTTCTAGATATACATACATGCTTTAAACTTGCTAGACAAACTTATTTTGACTATCCTATTCATGTTTTGGAAAATTCTAGTTTGATAAAATACAAGTTTTGTTTTTGATAAAATTGGCAAGACACAAAAATGAATTGATATGATTGATATATGTCTTGAAATTTTTATCACAAGTTTGGTTATCAAAGTAAAATGATAAAACAAGTTTTAGAAAAACATATTTTTAGAAAAACAGTTTTTATTGTGATTAAAACTATTTTTTAGATTTACTGTGAATTTATGGGATTTTTATTGAGTGAAAAGACCTATTTTCAAATCCCGTATCTGTGCAGAACTGAGGACTGGCTGACAGGCTGGTCGGTCGACCGTGACGGTCGACCGCACCAAGGGCCGGTCGACCGTTGCGGTCGACCGATGTGCACAGACGTGCACGTCTGTTTAGGCACAGACACGGTCGACCGGGACGGTCGACCGAGATGAGAGTTCTGCTCTCAGGATGTTTCGGTCGACCGGACCGGTCGACCGCTATTGCCCAACGGTCACATTTTTGACCGTTGGCGGTCGACCGGACCGGTCGACCGGCAGTCTGTCAGACTGCCAACTCAGCCTAACGGCTAGTTTTGTATAGGGGCTATATAAACCCCATCTCTTTGGGGATTTTAGCCAAGATTTTTAAGAGAAAAAATACTAGTTTTCTGAAGTGTTTAAAAGTGTTTTAAAAGAGTTTTTGGGGCTTTAAAACTTCTCATCTTTATTTGTTTTGGGTTTTTGGAAAATCAAAGAAAACTAGGTTTTGGGATTTTGATTTGGTATTTCATTTTCTATCATATACAAGAGATTTCCCAAGTAGTTTTTCTTTGTTGCTTGTTTCCAAAAACACTTTGATTCCACACTTGAGCTATATCTTCTATCCTAAACTATTAGGATCTTTGTTTTTGTGGAAAAAGAAAGAAAAAGAGAGTTTGTGGTTTTTGAACCACTTGTTGTAAACCCTCCTTTATTTGTTGTATCCCTCTTCGGTAGAGGTGATCGGAGTGGTATTGGTTTGCTCCCTCTTCGGTAGAGGTGGAGTTTGGTTGTGAGCCTCTTCGGTAGAGGTGTGTGGATTGGTTGTTGTATTGGCTACGGGCCTAACCCCTCGGTTGTGAGGAGGTTGTTGTTGAGAGAGGAGTTTGGTACTCCTAGAGTTGTAAGAAATCCTCTTCGGTAGAGGTTCCCTCGGTGGGAGTTGAGATAGTGGAAATCCTACACGGTGGTGTAGGCGGGGATGTAGAGCAAGGTGCTCGAACCTCGAAACAAATCTCGTTGTTTGCGATTGCTCCCATTGTCTCTCTAACTCTCTCTCATTTACTTTGTGCAAAGCATCATACTTCATATCATATCATATTTTCTTGTGTTGAGCATAATTCATATTGCCATATCATATATTGCTTGTGTTGTGCCTTGCATCTCTTGTTGTCATATCTATTATATGCTTGGCTTGCTTGTGTGTGTGCATCACTTATACTCATCCAACGAGAGCTTCACATAGCGCCTTAACCCATATCTAGGGGAATCAAGAGGAGTTAGTCCAGAACCTCGCAAGGGGAATTCAGCTACACTTGTTGGATTGTATTAAGTGTGTTGCATAATTTGCATTAGCTTCCGCATTTAGCGCACTTGGTTTGCATTTAGTTTCTTAGATTAGCACTTACACCTATTCACCCCCCCTCTAGGTGTTTTTCAGTTCGTTGATGAACCAAAACACAAACATGAAGAGGAAGAAAGCGACGATGAGACTGTACCTGAAGAGGAGGAAGAGACAGAAGACGAAAGCATGACTCTTGACGACGAATCTGATTACGATGGTGATGACGACGATTAGAAGTTAAAAAAATTGTATTTTGTTTTTCTTTTTAAATATATATAAATCTGTTTTCTAAAACTAATTGTGTGAATTACATTTTTTACTGCTATGTATTGGTTGAAATACTGCGACCATGGACGCAAACTTAATAAATACACTGCGACCTTGGTCGCAGTTGCTGCACTTTAGTCTTAATCAACAACAACACTGCTGCCTTGGTCGCAGTTTCTGACCGTAGTCTTAATAAAATAAACTGCGACCTTGATCGCAGTTGTTGGTGTTTAGTCTTAATAAAATACACAGCGACCTTGGTCGCAGTTTCTGGTCTTTACTCTTAATCAACAACATCACTGCGACCTTGGTCGCAGTTGGTGGTCTTTATAAATAATCAACAACAACACTGCGACCTTGGTCACAGTTGATGGCCGCAGTCTTAAAAAATTAATCTGCAATCTTGGTCGCAGTTGCTGGTCTTTAGTCTTAATCAACAACAACACTGCGACGAGGTGACATGTCACCGCAGCAGTTGCTTAGTCGCAATTTTTGCTCGCAATGTCGACCCTGGTCGCAGTTGTTTCTATTTGCACTGTAGTCTTATGCGACCTTGGTCGCAGTTGCGTCTCTGGTCCAAGTTATTTTATTTGCAATGCATGACTGCGACCAAAAAGGTCGTAGTTTATTAAAAAACAAATATGCTTTTTATTTATGTCCACGCATTTATCTCCAGGCATGTGAAAATGATACAAAACGATCTCTTATACAATAAGATTGAGTGTTACAATATAGCAGTACAAAGAAAACTAAACATCAAAAAAGAGCCATTGTTAACTAAGAGCAGTGGTGTTATTGAGGTCTTTTTATTTATGTCCAGGCATTTATCTCCAGGCATGTGAAAATGATACAAAAAACGATCTCTTATACAATAAGATTGTCTGTTACAATATAGCAGTACAAAGAAGATTAAACATCAAAAGAGCCCTTATTGAATAAGAGCAGTGGTGTTATTGAGGTCCCCGTGTATTAAAAAACTGTGGACGTCGCGGACCATGACTTCTTCCCTTGTGGACGAACATCGATCAAGTTCACCGGCTAAAATATACTCCCAGAGGCCCAGCGAACCTGAAAAAGGACAATCAAGCTCTGGGTCATCTTCGTGCATAGGGTCATCTTCATCCATGGAGGCAGGCCCCTGTTAGAGACTCTGAAGAAGGCGAAAATTCTCAGAGCAATTGCTCTCAAATGAAAACAGTCTAATTATGGGCTGTTAAAGGGAGAGTGTGAGCCCTATTTATAGCCAGCCCATAATAACCATAATTAATGGTTCATTAATCAGAACCGTCGGCCTTAATGGACAACAGCTTCGGGAAACAACGAATGGTGCGGGTTCGTCAACGTAGACTTGACGTTAAAAAGATCTCATAAAATCTTTATGACAGGTCGCGTCTCACGGAGTGACTCCAAGTCGCATCAAAACAACACTTAATAAAACAACAATACGGCGACCTTGGTCGTAGTTGCTGGCGGCAGTCTTAAACCAAAACAGCACTGTCGACCTTGGTCGCTATGTATGTTAATCTAAAGGAAAACACTTACTTAACGTACTGCGACCAAAGTCGCAGCCCATGTAATGCAACCTTAGATTGCAGTTGCTGGCCATCTTTATCAATAACAACACTGCGACCTTGGTCGCATTTAACCATGTACACTGCGATCAAAGTCTTTGACTAAGGTCTCAGTTTAAATCTACAATGCGACCAAAGACTCTGACTACATTATATATAAAAAAAATAAACTATAAAGTAGAATTTTATCGCAGGCTGAAAAGATTGATCTGAAAAGATTTTATATTTTCAAAAAAATTTTTATCCCACGCTGAAAAGGAGAAACTAGATCTTACAAAAAAGAGGTAAAGAAATAAGGCGAAAAGTAATTTATATCCTATAAAGAGCGGCAAAATAAAAGGGGGGAAAAATAATAATAAACAATAAGGAAAAGTTATCATAAGGGGTATTTGGTAATTTAACTTCTCCCTAAAAGCGGGCCGCAAGTCAGTGAGGTGACAAATCGAGCCACGTCACCGCAGGCTGAGAGAGTACTCTCAGCCCGCGGGCTGATATACATTTTTCTCATATATATATATATATATATATATATATATATATAGATAAATAATTTGTATCAACTGTCAATAACTAGTAATTAATATTCATTGTAGGTTCGGATGACTAATGCTACAGTGAGACTTTTGATCAGTTCAGATTAAATGGTTTTGAGGAAAGTAAAATCTGATGGGTTTCAAAGGCTTTAAAAACGCCCTTTTTTGATTGCTCAGTATGATCCAATACACACAGCCCGAGTCCTGCTCGTGCGAGATTAGCTATTATTCAGATGTAATCATGAACAAATGTATAATATAATGCATGTTATGAAGACAAAGATGGCTGCCACTATTAACTTAAATAGTACGCTAATGTTCATAAATAATGTAAGCGATGATGTTAGCAAGAAAATAATGACTACATAGAATCCCAGAATTTCACTATAAATAGATCTTTCCTGGTTCATTTTTATGTATCTCTGAAATCAATAAGAGTTTTCCATTCTATTATCTTTCTAAAAGAAATTCTCTATCACTGTTATATTTTTTAATTTTTACAAAATGTTATCAGCACGAGCGCTCTAGTTCTATCATATGTTGACACTCGAAAAAGATAGAACTCCCATATTCATCTTCAGTCGGTCTGAACAACGTCTAACTTATTGACATCTACAAAAGATAAGTCGAAAACAAGCTGATGACCAGAGAAAGACAGCAACATGGACATTATTAATCCAGTAAAGTAGATAGTAAGCCAAAGTTGCCTTTGAAGAAACCCAAGTAGGCCTAAGATGCTATACTTAGCCTAGTATAATCTCAAGATAGGCTTCATGTAGCTCCACATGGAACTAACAACTTCGTCTGGGCTTGGTTGGTAGCCTCGCTTTGAGGCTAACTATTAACTTCGTCTGAAGCTTTCCATTTAGCCCCGCCAAGGGCTGATTTGGGAGCTTCGCGTCAGGAGCCTTACACCTTAGCTGAGTCATAACTCCGCTATGAGCTGAGTCTCAGCTTCGCACAAAGCTCTGAAGGTAACTACGCCTGAAATTATGAGCTAGCTTTGTATAATCTAGCTTCGCCTAAGCTAGTTCCGTAGGATTCAGCTTCGCAGGATCCAGATTCGCATGATCCAGACCCACATGATATAGCTCCGCAATGGGCTTTGTCAGGTCATCAAATTGACCGTTTCAAAATCTCACGAGGGATTAATGGGTGAATGCAACTAATTTAGTGGGATTAACGCTACTTTAAGTGGGCGGTTACACCCGCACACTTCTTCTCACATTAAGTGGAGACAACTTAGCCATCGGCAGGAGGACGTTCGCACAAGCCCTCTAGCTTCGCTAGAAGCTTTCAAAGAGCTTCACGGTAAGGTCATTCACAAGACTCGCGTGAAGCTGATGGCTAATTCAGCCTCGCTGAATTCAAGGGGACGGTTACACGCCTTATTGGTTATAAATAGGCTCCTTATTGATTCAACAGGGGACACACATGGAAGGGGGACACAAGGGAGACTGGCTACAAATTTCCAGAAGGAATTCTTAGCAAAAGGGGTTCTTCGACTCTCCTGCTTCCAAATCTTGGATTCACAGAACCAAGCGAGAAAGAAATCCTATCATGAGGCAGCGTGATTGTCAGATCGATTACATTATCAAAAGGATAAAGTGATCGCTCGCTGATCAGACTCCTACCGGCGCATTTTCTCAGAAATCTCAGAGGAGATCTACTTGTAATCTTTTTTTTTTAAAGAAATACTTCTACTTTCGCTCTTCGATCTCTTTTTGTAAGTTTCCCTATCACAAATTAATGAAAAACAAGATGGCGACTCTGCCGGAGAAATCAGTCTTCTCGTGCAACAAGAAGGCAGTGTCGCAATGCAACGATCAGAGTCTTGAGCCCGTTATGTTCGAAAACTTGGTCATTCATTTTGATCAAGAAAAATTTGAAGAATTTCTCTCTGAGGGTAGTCCAGTGCTCCACGCTCAGAAGCATGGGAAGATCTCCGCAGCCAAGGTTTCGAAGCAGAAGCCAGCCTTAGTCGGGCGAGCAACTGAGCGAGTCTCGTCCCAACTCCTCTCAGCCTCCACTGAGGCTACAGGTGCCTTAAGCAAGGCTAACCAGGTTCCCTGCGAACCTAAAAATTCACTTCCAAGCAGATGTGGAGGCCAAAGTAGAAAGCTCCGTGTGAAACTTCAGGCGAAGTCCCACCCGGCGAAGTTCCACAGCAACTTTGCCTATCATGCGAAGATAAGGGTAAAGCGCCTATCCGGTTTGGTAGCTTCGCCGAGATCATTAACCGCGAGGTTAGATTGGCGACTCTGCCCTCGCCTAATCTAGGAGCAGTAATTTCTTGCGCCAACTTCGCTCTCATGATCGAAGCAACCGATGGCTTGGCTAACTCAGTGCCAGTACCTCAGGGTACGAGCAAAGTTCTCAGCAACAAGGCTGGAACCAAAGCACTCAGCAGTGCTAACAAAGCACCATAGTGTGCTTCGCTCTCAAAATCTTCAAGCGTTAAATTCACTCTTCGCAGCGAAGCCAAGGGATCATCCTTGGGTGCTGACATCGGTGCTTATGCAACTTCAGGACCTAAAGGTGTTACCAAAGTTCTCAGCCGTGAAGCTAGAACTAAAGCATTATCTAGTGCCAATTACCTCTGTGGTGATGAAAAGAACGAGGCACCGTCCCGTGCTTCGCTTCCAAGGCCTGTGGATGCTAAGTCCGTCCCTCATAAAGCTATGAACAAAAAGGTGATTTCAAAATCATCTGAACAGATCAATGTGCGATCTGCCCGAGTCTCTGCACTGAGTCGTTTAAGCTCGATTAAATCTGACTTACGAGAGTTCATAACAAACAAACGAAAGTTAGAACTACTCCAAATTTCTCCCTCTCGTTGTGAACAAGTGGGATGCCAGTTGGTGACGGTTCATTCAGTCTATTGCTGACTAGGACCAGTCCCCGCCACTCTTCCAAACTGACAGTTAGTTTTTAATCGACTATCGGTACGATCTCCTGTAAAGCATCACAAAAGGAGAATGTCTTAAAATCTACTAGATCTACCCTCTGCATCCGTCAACATGATCGGAAGGGGACGTAAATCGCATAGAGGCAGGCGAGTGTCACGTGGTGCTAACTCCCCTTCCTTCAGTTCTCTAGACCCGGACTATAGCCTTGGCTTAGGCCAAGTCTTAATCGAAGAAGAAGGTGTGTTCCGAAGCACCAGATATAGGGTTACAATACCCTACAGTTATGAGCAGCCATCCTCCTCAACTGGAGTAACATCACCGGAACCAATGAGAAGATTATTCCAATGGTCTGATGGGAAGGAAGAAGATAGTGGGTATGCCTCTTCGGCGATAGTCATCTCGATACGAACAGATAGAGTGTCCATGCATATGGCCGATAACGATAACGACGACCTTCGTCGACGGTTGGAAGCTCAGGAGCAAACCTCCAAGGCCCAACAAGAAGTCTTAGATAACATTCAACAAATGCTCACTCAACTCCTCACTAACCAAAATAACAATGATACTGGGAGTAATCATAATAAGGAGGAACATAATGATGAAGAGCAACCTAAGATGGAGAAATCAAAGGAAAGTTCTTCTATGGACGCTGAAGTTCTTAAAGGCATCCAAGCTCAGATTGCATTCCTTACCCAAATAGATGAACTGAAGAAAGTAGGGGTAGTCCGTCCTTACCCCTTGAAATGGGACTTAGTCCCATATCCTCCAAAGTTTAAGCCACCAACGCTGCACTCATATGATGGCAAGAGCTCACCAAATTAGCACATTTACTACTTCCGATCGCAAACCAGTAATGTAGTAGCTAACGATGCTATTATGGCCAGACTATTTATTGGCACCCTGAAGGGGGTAGCATTTGACTGGTTCTGAAGTCTTCCTCCAGGCTCTGTCAACTCCTGGATTGACTTAGAGATTCAATTTCTTTCTCGTTTTTACGAGGGCGACACTGAGGTAATCATGGATAAACTTCTCTCCACTATACAGAGAAAAGGAGAATCTGTCCGTGATTACATTAAGCGGTTCAGAAATCTATCGCTGATATGCCCGGCATGGATGCCATTAGCCATGCTCTTGCAGACATGTAGGCATAACTTCCTGGACTAAGTGGAGATTCGTATGAGATCCGTCAAAGCCCATAACTAGAAGGAGCTAGTCGAACAAGCTGAGATAGCCGAAAAGTTAGCTGAAAAGTTTGAACCATCTACCCTTAAAGGCAAGTGGGGTATGAATAATAAGGGGCGCGACGATATGGCACAGTCTTCCCAAGCCAAAGGAAAAGAGACTATGTCCGTTGAACTATCAGGGGATGTTCATCCAAAGCCAAAGAAAAGTGGCGCCAATATTCAGGAGTTTAAGTTTCCTCTGAAACAATACTCCTTCAAAGACGAGCAGGTGGTTACAATATTTCATTTACTCCACAAAGGGAATAAATTGAAACTGTCAGATGCTCGACGCCCTAATGAAGTGGGACACACAAATGATCCCAACTATTGCCTTTTTCATAGGATGACCCATCATCCTACTAACAAGTGCTTTGTCCTAAAGGACAAAATTCAGGCTTTGGTCAATGCCAGGATTTTGACACTAAAGTCAGAACAAAAGAAAGTCACTACGAACATAGTGACCCTCGAGTTTGACAAGACCCTAAAAGTCACAGTTCCTGATGGGTCATTCCCAATCCCTGAAGCACGGCTAGAAGTAAGAGATCCTTTAGCTAAAAATCAGGAAACTAAGGGTCTTGTTCCCTTGACATTGGAAACAGGAGAAATCATGTGGATACACCCAGACCTTACCTAAGACGAACAATGGAATTCGAAGAAATCCAAGACAAAGGGCAAATATTGCAATGTTATCTCTATCTTGCCGGATGACAGCAATGTGACATTAGCTTCTCTTATCGATTTTGAGGGGGAAAAGCATGCTTGCACAACACAGGCCGATGCACCTCAGTCGATGGGTACTCGATCCAGAAAATCATACTTAAAATAGTATGAGTAAATTACCGACGAGACACAACAGCAAACGACGTCGGTACAAGTACCCATAGCAGCTCCGGTCCCGATAATGGGAAAAAAAAGCAGAAAGAAGTCCAGTTTGACCATATCCTGAAGAAACCTTCAGGACTGGGACTTAACATCCCTTTTCGCTCTGACATACTAGCCTAACTGGCCAATATCCCCTCTCGCATCACCATACACGAGTTGCTTCGTCTCTCGAAGGAGATAAGGGAAGCACTTAGAGATGCACAAGCTAATTCAGAATCATTTCTGACATATATGCTTCTGAAGGAAATACGCCAGCTACTTTGATCAGTGAGCCAATTGTAGCATGTTTCAATAATTCTCAATGTAATACTCATTCTGAGGATGATGATGAATGGGTGATTAATGACAATATTTCTTTTGATTATCCTGTGAGTGTCAAACTGTTTGAATCTGTCACGAATAGCTCTCTACACATGCCCTTGCATAAACCAAGCACATCAAGTACATATGTGGAATGTAAAGAAGGGTCCGATTTTAGTAGTTCCTCCATCCAAAAAGGGTCAATTACCAATAATATTCGGTAGAGCCCAACTGCAAAGGTATACGGTCACAGATTCGAGTTCAGACTCAGAGAGCCCACAATTTTTCTATTATGCATGGTAAGCACAGTATATGATGAGGAAAATGGGATACAGCCTGCAACGTGGGAATAGGCTGAATTTTAGAAAAGGACTACGTAGTTTTTTGCGTAATTTTGTGCCAAAGGGGAAACTGGCAAATTACTATGATAAAATACACAGGGGGTTGGGATACATTACACCTCCACCTTTTACATCGGTTCAACCCAAAGACAACAAACCAATCCCGTCACGCTCTGTCTCTTCCTCCAAAAGGGACTCGGACGTCAGTGTAGGAACGATGTTCGAGAATCTTACCGTTAATATGACTTCAAATAGCTAATTAGAGCTGGCAAAAGCTACCGATGTTAAACTATGGGATCAGCAACTGGATTTTCAGTAGGAAAAGCGACTCGAACAGCGTGAACCACCTACTGAAGACATGGTGATCCGGGTTAACTTGGGTAGTCAAGATCACTCTAAACCTATCTTTATAAGTGAAAGCTTATCACTTATGGAGAAAGAAGAATTAATCGCACTCGTAAGAGAGTATATCGATGTCTTTGCAAGGAACTACGAAGATATTCCCGGACTTGATCCGCAAGTAGCCATACATTGCCTGAATATCAAGCCGACATCAAGCCAGTCAAGCAACAACAACGTCGATTTCACCCGAATATTATGGAAGTTATTGAAGCTGAGGTCCATAAACTCATCGCGTGTGGTTTCATACGGGAGGAACAACATTCAAATTTGGGTTGCATATATTGTTCCTGTTCTTAAGAAGAATAGAAAAATTCGGATCTGTATTGATTATCGTGACCTCAATACAGCCTGTCCTAAAGACGAATTTTCATTGCCCATCACCGATATCTTAATTGATAATACCTGCAGATTCTAAAGAATGTCCTTCATGGACAGCTTTTCAGGTTATAACCAAATTAAGATGTATCTAGAGGATGAGAAATATAATTTATTTTGGACACCGTTGGGGTATACTGCTATACCATGATGCCCTTTGGATTAAAGAACGCGAAAGAAACTTATCAACGTGCAATGAGTACAATCTTCTGGCTATCTCTGAAAGACGGTAGAATGTTATGTCGACGACATTATAGTCAAAAGTCGTGATAAAAATGGCCATCTTTGTAACTTGAGAACAATAATCGATATAATGCGGGTTCATCGACTGAAAATGAATCCGACAAAATCCTTCTTGGGAGTTTCGAATAGCAAGTTCCTGCGATTCATTGTTACATCAAAAGGAATTCATCTCAACCTAGACAAAGTCAAAGCCATTTAGAGCATAGATCCACCTAAGAATCTCATAGAACTTAGGGGCCTGCAATGTAGACTGGCCTATATCAGAAGGCTCTTCGTAAATCTCTCAGGTTGCTGTCAATCGTTCACCCGACTCATGAAAAAGGGTGTCTCTTTTGTATGGGATCAATCCTGTCAAGAAGCTTAGGAGGATATTAAAAGATACCCCACTAAGCCTCTGGTCTTAGTGGCTCCCATATTAGGAAAACTATTCCTTCTTTATGTGAAAACTATGGACCATTCTCTT
This sequence comes from Agave tequilana, assembly GCA_038442645.1. Classification (NCBI taxonomy): domain Eukaryota; kingdom Viridiplantae; phylum Streptophyta; class Magnoliopsida; order Asparagales; family Asparagaceae; genus Agave; species Agave tequilana. Next base: position 100,633 of record JAVJIF010009973.1, on the reverse strand, counting down.
GGTGATCTGCTTGCTCAAAAGGACAATGATGGTCATGAACTGACTATTTATTATCTGAGTAGGACTTCGATAGGGGCTGAATCTCGCTATAACCCTATTGAAAAGGAATGTTTAGCTTTTATCTTTGCTATTCAAAAGACGCGGCATTACTTGGTTGGACAGACCATATATGTCATTTTCAGAGTGAATCCTTTGTGTCTCTCATGACGAAACCAGGATCATTAAATTCAAGACTAGCTAAGTGGGCCCTCCTTTTGTCTCAGTATGATATGCTCTTTGTCTCTCAGAAGGCAGTAAAAGGCTAGGCACTTGCAGACTTCCTGACTGCTCATCCGGTGCCGGAAAGCTCAAAACTTCACGAAGACATTCTAGATGAAGTTTTCAAATCTAATATAACTTTAGAGGATGAAGTATGGCAGATGTTCTTCGATGGAGTATCAAGAATAGGCCCTAAAGGCAATATCATTGCTGGTGTGGGGGTTGTATTTATCTCATCAGGAAATCATGTCCTTCCTAGGGCATTTTCATTGACAGAACCATGTTCCAACAATGTGACAGAATATAATGTTCTACTCATTAGCTTTCAGCTCGCCTGAAATGGGGGTACACTACCTTGAAGCTTATGGTGATTCAAAATTGATTATTAATTAGGTTAAAGGAGAATATGAGGTTCGTCACGGAGATTTAGTACCTTATTATCATGCAGTCATCAAAATAGCTAACTCATTTGATGGCTTTTACATCGGTCATGTGTCCCGATCTCAAAATACTAGGGCTGACGCTCTGGCTGCACTAGCGACAACATTAGCCTTACCGATCGACACAACGTATCACCTTACAGTGGGTACTCGACACCTTATTTGTCTTGAACATGTGTTGAAAACCAAGGAGGTCCATAGCATATCGACGGATTTTGAACCGAGAGATTGGTGATTTTCCCTTATCGACTGTGCTTTGCATGATATACTGTCGGATGACCCTAAAGAAGCGGCGTTGATTAGACGAAGGTCTCTTCGTTTCTACTATGATCAAATAGTAAAAACACTCTACCGTCGCTCATATGATGGTATCCTCCTCTGATGCCTTTCTAATTCAGAAGCACAAGAAGTGCTTAAGAAAGCGCACGATGGCATATGTGGAGCTCATCAGCCAGGTCCAAAATCAAGGATCGATTGCATAGAGTTGAATATTATTAACCGACCATGATAGCTAATGCCATCAAATATGCACGAAGGTGTAAAGTCTGCCAAATCCATGCAGACTTTATACATCGCCTCCAGAGTTGCTCCATCCAACTGTTGCTTCGTGGCCATTTGAAGCGTAGGGAATTGATGTCATAGGGCTGATCAGCCCTCTTCAATAAAAGGTCACCATTTTATCTTAGCAATAACCGGTTACTTTTTAAAGTGGGCAGAGGCTATACCACTTGTGAAAGTTAAAACTTCCAACGTAGTTAATTTTATCAAACACCATGTCATCCATCGATTTGGTATCCCTAGGCGGATTATCCATGATAACGGTCTCCAATTCGTGAGCCAGGTATTCTATCGATTTTGTGATACGTATCAGATTCAGAATGTGGCGTCAACCGCTTATAACCCGCTGCTAATGGCTTGGCAGAAGCATTCAACAAGATAATTATCAAGCTACTCAAAAAATTTGTCTCGTCAAATAGACGAGACTGGAATGAGAAGCTTGGTGAATGTCTTTGGGCCATCAAACCACAGTTCGGACCCCGAAAGGCAATACACCTTTTTCCTGGTATATGGGTGTGAAGTAGTCATACCGTTAGAAATTCAGATGCCGTCATTACGAGTCGCTTTAATGACCAGAATGATAAAAGAAGACAATGATCGGTTACATCTTCAAGAGCTCGAAGCCCTAGATGAGAAATGATTATAAGCTCAACAGCATATTGAGTTGCATCAAGCGCAAATTTCGAAGGCCTTTAATAAGAAGGTTAAGTAGAAAGGAGATTTGGCTTTCACCATCAGACGACCGATGATCATGACGCATAAAACCAAAGGCAAATTGCAGCCCAAATGGGAAGGACCGTTTGTGATAGAAACAGTCTATTCAAATGGAGCATATCGCCTTATGACTTCAGACGGTGACATACTCATGATGCCGATCAACGGTAGGTTCTTAAAAAAGTATCATCCTTAATAGGATCCTTCTCATGATCAAGTTAACAAACATTACACCTCTGATCAAGACCTTCAAACCCGAGATATTTAGAAAGAGCGCTCCTCTCTTTCTCTTACGAGATCATACTGCCATAAATCAGTGTCGAGCTGATCGAACACCGACTGCATTAAAGAAGAATTAAGGGTATGAGCTTCGATTTTAGCCTTATCACTCTCCTTCAATTCATGGTCGACTAGTCTCGAACCGATAAGTATGTACCTATCTCCAACTTAGAATAATAGGTCATATTTTAGAGTCAAGTATGTCTAAACAACAGTTGCAGTTAGATGGTTTATTTAGCCTAACGTTTGTATGAATAACGCTGGCATACCTCCCTGCCCCTGTTCGATCGATCGAGGCTCGACTTAACGACAAAAGAAGGTTCGCGATGCATCCTTGCAGAAGTGTTGCACTGTTTTCACGTTCATATCGAGAACATGGTGACCAATCGAATGACAAACATAACTGGGTTTATCTGATGACTTGTCAAGTCGAACTCATTAAAGAAGGTTCGTGACACATCCTTTTACAGAATCTTTCCAATATAGAAACAAGATAAGGATTGACAGAGAGTTCACGACGAACAATAATCAAGATCTCGTGGAATTCATACCCATCCTTTAGTCTCCAGCTCACCTATAGAGTGTAAACCCAGAGGAAGCATCACGTTACTTAAAGTAACAAAAAATCCAATGCCTCTAACGGCTAAGGATAGAGGAAAATGTTAGCCTTTAAGCCCAACATAAGTTCTTGATAACTCATCATGATGAGGGGAGTAGCATGGCTAGCCCACTCAAACAGTAGCTGGTAAATGTATATCAAATCTGTTACTAGCTGAGGATTTGCTAAAAATCCTAAGGGCCCTATTCCCATTTGATTTCTCTCCAAAATCACTTACCAATTCTCGTCCATAGAATGGTAGGACCACATAAGAAGATATTCATCTCTCTTGCGAAATGACGAGTCAAACCTATCATGTTAACATTAAACTTCTGATAGTAAAACTCTAACGTCCTCCTCTGCAGATAAAATCAACATCCCTAGTAAATTAAACTTTACTTATCATTTTCTTTAATAAGATGACAGGTTCACTCAAAATCAGTGTTATATTCAAACACCTCTAATAGTAACAAAATCCTGGTCATGTTAACATTACACCTCTTCCAGGCTGTTTTACAAATCTCGTTCTAAATCCCCATGGAGTTCTCTGACATATAATCTTTTATGAGATTCATATTTCTTAACTCCCCATAAGTTTCTGGTAGACTCCCCTCAAAGTCTATTATTTCCCGCTCAGTCTCCAATGGACTTTCTTGGTTGTCACGTTAACAATATATCTCTGACAATTTCTTCCAAAAATATCCAAAGGAGATATCAATTTTTCACGGGATTTATGATCAAACTCTATCTCCTTCAGTGGAATTCTTTCTTTTACCGTCATGTCCAGCCTGTCACCTCTGAACGGTAAAAATCCCAAGCTTGGTGGTTTCTCAATCGGTTATGTCTGTTATTCCTCTGAACTTACAGTTAACCAAGTCTCATCTTCCAGTCCGGTAGGGACAACTCCTTTGTCGTTATGTCCAGTTCGCCACCTCTAAACGGTAGGTCTCTGAATCTTGCAACTTTCAATCGGTTATGTTCACATTACCTCTGAACTGACAAATGCCTAGATCTCTCCTCTTTATGGTACTCAAACTGTCATGTCCAACCAACTATCTCTGAACAGATGAGTCCATAACTTTGTTCTCCTTTCCTCCATCAAGGCCGGGAGTTCTTGTTGTCATGTTAATACGACTACCTTTGAACAGCGGATTATGAATCAGAGGCCCCTTAATTGGTCATGTCCAGTCAACCACCTCTGAACCAATAGGACCATGGATCTAATCTCTTTGCAATCCCCTGTGAACTAGCTGCCAAGTTAATACGACTACCTATGGCAGTGGATTCGAAGTTTAGCGTGTCTTAGTCTATCACGTCTAGTTTATCACCTCTGAGTAGACCGGTCCCTAAAATCGAGTTCATCTCCATTTTATCATCATGTCCAGGTCATCACTGAATGGCAAAATTTCTCATGTCTAGCTTGTCACTTTTAATTGGCAAATCCTAGGCTTCATTTGTCTTAGTTCAAGCAGGAACTATCACAGGTTGTAGTGTATAATTCATCATAACTTATTTATAAATCTGATGATCTTTAATCTGTTATGTTAATATTTACCTCTGAACAGTAAAGATCGTCAAGCTCACTCTTTCTATTCCTCATCTCAACATGATTTGAGTCGAGTCATTTCTCAAATTTATTTAGTAACTAATCCAGTCAGTCCATCACCTTTGACTAGATTAGTTATACCATTATTTCCTTTCTTTTTTGAAGGTTTTAGTATAACTTGAAAGTAAGAATTGTAAATTCAGAAGATAAAACAAGTTGAAAATACAACAGAGGAGTCAAATAAAATTACTTTTTTTAATTGATTCAAAAAGGGGGATACATGGATTACAAGTTACGAGGGTGCTTCATAAGACTTGATCCGTTCTTCAAGAATGGCCAGCCTGTCCTTCCTCTCCTCAGTAGCTCTGATGAATGCCTGCAATCTCAACTCGTTCTCATTAAAGTTCGTTGTCTGGGACAGACGAGCCTTAATTTCAGATAAAATTGCTCCCTGTACTAGCTTCTGTTGCAAAACTTCGTCATTCTGAGCCTTGAGCTGCTCCAGCCGAGCGATCTCCTCAAGACGCACCGGTTCAGCCTTAGACAAAAGAAGATTGGCTCTTTTGATCATCTCTTTGGCCTTCTTAATCTTATCCTCAGCATCGAGAAGAGCACTATTAGAAGCATCTATGGCATCTCTAATTTCTACTTTTCTTGTCTCCAAGGATTTTAAATTTGAAGATATTGTCTTAGCTGCTTCCTATGCAGCAAGATGGGCTTCACGCATCTGAACAGTAAGACGTTCAAGCTGTTCATTAATTGAGGAGTCCAGATCTGAATTGCTAAGACGGCGCCATTCATCTACATCCCTCTCGAGCCTTGCCACCAGAAGCTTCAATGCAGTAGTATGGTCATCCCCTCCAAAGTCTCGAATGCTTTCAATATTTCGAGAGAGGACCACCTTCAGAGCAGAAAATGAGATAGTCGAGCCCTTCAAGACCAAAGCAACAGATCGCTTCAAGCCCTTATCGAAGCTGTCAACTATCTCAGCCACAAATTCTTTCTCAGCTTCAACTACTCCCGGTGAGCGAGTATTACCCGAAGACAGGCTTCCACTGCCTTCACTGACATAACCGTAAGGGAGATAGCAGAAGCACTGGTCGGAGAAAAACGAGAGATCAATGGTTACCTTGAAGGAGTCCTCATTGAAACCAGTACACTAGCCACTATGGAAGTAGGGCTGGTGACTATTTCGGGAAGAGCTGGCTCAATAGCCAGTGTTGGAGACGTAGGGCTAGTAATTACCTTCAGCTACGTGGTTGTCAGGATAGGCAGCGCCAAAGGAACCACTGGCATCTCATCTACCAATGTAGTTGGGAGCGAGATTGGTTCTGTAACCACCGTCTCCTCAACCTCTTTAGTTCCACTAGCAGGCTTGGGCTGATAAGATGGCAGGTCATGATACAAGGCATCCAACTCGGCAACGTCCGTCGCGGTTGAAGTACTTTCTTCACCCCTAATTCTCTCAGGAAAATTAACTGGCTCTCTCAAAGTTGATGCACCCAAAGGCGGAACACCTGTGATAAAACTTTGTTGAGCAAGGCATAATGAATATCAGGAGAGAATTGCTTACAAAAGATCAAAGTATTTTTTTTTTTTGGAGAATGTAAATTTTATATTTCCCAAAAAAAGTATCTACAAAAACCTTAGCAGCAGCCCAAACAAGAGCTACATCAAAAACCTACCCTGAGATGCCAACATGAGGCTTACATCATACTACCAATCTACAATAACCTTAGCAGCAGCCCAAACAAGAGCTACATCAAAAACCTACCCTGAGATGCCAACATGAGGCTTACATCACACTACCAATCCCTATCATCCACAAGCAACAAAGGAAAAAAAAAATAGATCCAAGAAGTCAGGTTGAACCGTGCTGCCAATTCTAGCAGCACAGCCCAAGTCGACTATGACCAACCTCTGGAAGTATACTGGCCCTTCCCCTTTCTTTTCCCCCTTGATACATATGGTAAGGGAGCCTTACTAGAAGACCCCCCCACCACAGTCTCCACCTGCAAACCCTCTTTAACAGGCTGATTCTGGACAGCAGCCATAGCTGGCTGTCCAGACTCAACCTGCTGCCGGACAGCAGCCACTCCTGGCTGTCCCGAAATCTCCAATTGTAAACCTTCACCAACCGGCTGTTACTGGATAGTAACCACACCTGACTGTCCAGACTTCTTCTTCCTCTCCCCTTTTTACCGACAGTAGACCAACCCCCATCACCAGTTTCAATGGTTTCATTCACCAGAGCAGACTGCGCTGGCAGCAGGCCAGCCCCCAGGTCTATCCCCACAGCCTGCGAAACTCCCCCACCAGACTGGTCTGCACCACCCCCAACCCGCTCCTCCACCAAAGGTGTAGCATCAGGAATCAATACAGTTCCCGAAGCCAACACAGCGGGGGCAAACAGACCAGTACCAGCCGAGAGACTTCCAGATCCCACAGGTTTATCCACCCCCAAGTTTGGCTTAACAACCTGTTCTTTGGCACCCTCCTTGACACCCAAAGATCCACCACCAGTCTGTAGCTTTCTCTTAGCAACATATGCCGAATATTTCGTCCCCACTGACCCCTTGCCGCAATCTCCATCCACATACCCAAAAGACATGCACTTTTTACAGTATTTGGGAATAAACTCGGGAATTACCGATTGATGATACACCTCCCCCGTCGGTAGCCTCACTTCCACATCCAAAACAATTTCCGTAGATGCATCCACCTCCACCAATACTCTAGCAAAGGAGAGCCTCTCCTTAGTCAGAGTCATTTTGTCGGTAGTTATGGGTTTCCCCACCCTGGACACAATCTTGCCGAGGGAACGAGCATTCCAACAATCAAGGGGGAGGCCCGGTAGCTGGATCCAAATCGGAACTGAAGATACATCCTCCCCCTCGAACCTGAAACATCTCGGCAATATTTTCAGTATCAAATTACTCCCGTACGCAAAATACGGTCCACCATTCAAGACCTCTCGTCTATCCTCTTCCGATTGGAATTTGAAAACAAACCACCCCGACCGATGTCTCCAGTGAGTGCATTCCACCTTCCATCCCTCCCTCAATTTACGGACCGCCGCCATACCCGGAAACTTGCCCGCAAATAGGCCCACCAAACAGTAACCCCAGGCCTCCTCAACAACATCCACATCATCCTCCTCTAACATCACAAGGTCTCCTTCTACTTCCCATTCTTCCAGCTTAATCCCCCTGCCCAAATTTCGATTATCCTTAAATAAGTTAACCCATGGGGCCTTCTGGGCATCCCCAATAGCCCCCTCCTGGACCTTTATATTGTTACCAGCACCCAGCTTCACACCTGGGACAGTCGGGCTTGACTGTGGCATTTGATCAAACACCTGATCTGCCAACAGCCCCCTATCTGCAGTTAACAGATCAGAATTCAGGTTACCTGTCTCCTCCAACTCCTCATCCTCCTCAATATCAAAATCAGAGTGAGCAGAAGAAGAAACATGGTCATTCTCCTCAGATTCATAGCTACTAACCTCATTTTCATCCGAAGAATCCTGCTGCTCCGAATCCACAGCCGCAACCTGCTCTGCTTCCGCCTGCACCTGTTGAATCCGGCCAGAAACAGCAGCTACAACCTTGGATCTACTCTTACTTACCCCACTATCAACATCCAAGGCAACCCCCGACCGGGACCTGGTTGCTGGCCTCATTTGATCAAAGGAGGGAGCCGGTTGCTCTACCACCTGCCCACAACAAAACAGCCCACTCTACCACCAGCCCCCAAGCTCGGGTTCCAGATCAGAGATCAGGCGCAAGACCAAGAAGAAGAGCCAGCACAGTGAAGAGGAGCCTAGGCAAGCTTCCACCATGGGAGGGAAAAATCGCCCAGTGAGAGCTTCTCTCTCTAACTCCCAGTGAGAGCTTCTCTCTCTAACTCCTCTAAAAAAATAAAAGATCAAAGTATTATCGAGAGGCGATACCGCCTCAACTGCCTCAGCCGCAGTCTCTCTCCGAACTTCCTCGACGGTAGCATCAATCTCGACGGGCTCCATAAAAAAGTTTTTGGCAGACGCAAGAGGGACGTACGGCTCATCTCCACTCGCCGAAGCCTCTGCGGTCCATCCTATAGAGCTGGAGGCAATGGGACTCCCTTTTGAGGCCCTAGTACCCGAAGGACCGACGTCAGCCGCGTCATCTCTGGAATCTTCTGAGGCGACGAAGTAGTTAGCCTCACCTTCTTTATAAGTGAACAGAAGATCATAATAATTCCCCTGTTCTCCTGCAGCCTCAGCTCTTGGTTCTCTTACAGTCTCGGTTCCTGAATCATAGGATAAACGGATAAGCTGTATGAAATATATGAGTACATGTCGCAAGAGTCAAACTGATCTTACCCAGGTCGAGGACAGCTTTGTCAGTAGTCTGCCTCTAAGCCGATGCTTAATAACTAACGAAGCAGGAGGAGGAGGTACCGCAGTTAATTCATCCTCTATAATAATAGTGGGAGTGTAGCGACGAGGCTTATTCACTACCCTCTTCCTGCGAGATCCATCTTACCGTTTTCATTTGAAGTGGACTTTGGGATCTTCTTCCTCCACCTCTTCCATCTCCATATCTTCCATAGGAGCTGTGCCTACCTCACCAGGAGCATCTGGTGGAACATCAGCACCTGTGTCTCCTTCAAAGTGGGGGCTTTCTGCGTCAGAAGCCTCACTATCGGCAGTAGCGACAAACTCCCTAAGGCCTGGCACCCGGACCCTTTTGCCTTCACCCCTCTCGGTGACTTTCCGCTTCAGCGTTAAGAAATTAACTTTACGCCAAAAGAGTTGGTGAAAAATCTGGTAGGCACAGAGTTTGAAGTCCTATACCATAAATAGAACCCTAAAGTTGTCAGAAGATTTGGGGTCCTCAATGGCATGCACAGCCGTGCCTCAGTGCAGCCAGCAATGAAGAACCACCAGGCACGAGCACCATTAATAAGGCTCCCCATGAAGGCGAGACTGGTGTTCGGATTACCAACATAAAGTTGGTCATACCCAAACTGACGATCAAATCGACTCGGGATATAAGGCTCCAAATAGCAGGTATCCCTACTCTGGTACACCAGATGAGATGGCCGGATGCTAACTAGCCATTCAAAGATCCTCTGGCTCAGCGACGTCTTCCCCTCTCCTACATCTTTGAATTCTTCTCCATAGCCTGCATCGCGAATGTAGGAAAAGTACCGAAAGAGACTATAAACGTCGTACCAACATAGCAGTTTATGGACCGTGGCCACATAGGTCCGTAACCATGAAGATCCCTCGAACTGACGAAGAAGCGCCATTCGAATGCCTTCTGGAGGCTCTTCACCAGCTTGAATAATAGCAGGGCAGTGAAGAGCGAACCATGCCATCAAATAGGTGTATGGCAGGCCATTTTAGGGTTTGGTCCGTCACTGGGCAAGATAGTGCTTTTTCCCCTTTTCGTTGTTGGTGGCCTACAGAAAGCCTCTGTCAATGCACGAAGGCCTCGTTGAATACAACACACCATTACTAGGAGAAGTCCAAGGGAACGATCGTGGACTAGAAGAACGACTGGCAATAAAATAGTCGGAAGAATAACGTCACTAGAAGGAGATGGTACCACACATCTCTTCAACCAAACTGATAAAAATCTAGCTAAAAGTGCCTTCCGGAACATCGGTCGACGGGCATGATGGTAGAAACTCGTGAGAGTGTCACCTTTCTCATAAATACCATCATCATCTTCCAAGACCATATCTCCCTGAGAATGTTCTTGCATCCTCCAGAAAATATCCTCGTCTGCAAACCCCGCAGTGAGCCGCTTTAGAGCATCTTCCAGGTTGGGGAACAAATAATCCCCCCGGCTCTTCGAACTGCTCGAAGCTCCCTTATGGCTTCCATGCATACTCGAGCGAATATTAAAAAGGCACATTAACTCTCGGTAAGTCTCGAACAAGGCCGGCTCCTGCTTCTCCAGAAGTGCTAATTCCGCCTCGCATGAGAAGTATTCTTCCTAAGGGAAAGATTCTATAGGCAGAGCAAAGACTTCCCACATCTCATGTAAAGCCATGCCCAATTCGCCTACAGGGGTAAAGAAGGTCCATGTAGCTGGATAGTATAATTCGAAAATGGCGTAGAAGTTTACTACGCTCATCTGATGGTGTAGCAGGTTGCCCTGACAGTCTCATAGAGTCCCAGCCTCTCCATATCCTCTTCAAAATGGGCCAAGACGTAAAGGGTCAAGTCCCTTCACCAGGCCTTGGGAGGATGAATCCAACCTGGGGTCCTGAAATCAGTCACCGGATAGTTGCCGTGGGCTTTGAAGAACTGATTTCCAAAGGTTTGAGCCACGACAGGATTTTCCCTCACTAGGATGTCTTGAAGAACGTTCTCAGGGTGGAGACCCAATATGCAGCGAGGAGGACCTGCCCTTGCATAACCGAGAGACGAAGCTATCAATTTTCCCACATGAACGGAGTCAGTGGTCCGAGTCACTTGCCACTTCATCTTCCGAGGCCTCGTCACGCATTGGAAGAAAGAGAGTGAAAAATGATGCTTGCTAGATGGGAGATACTACTTCTCGCCATGCAGATTGAAGATCCACTGCCCTTCTCCAGCCAGTAGCTGATGATCGGTGTCGGGCGCTACATCCCCAAACATGAAATCGGGCTTCCGATAAATTTTTTTGGTCACAATCCTTGAGGGGAGAAGTAGTAAGATGCTCCTCATAGTGTGCTGATCTCCAGCATGGATAAGGGCATCCCAGTCAGGAGCGCTCCGCTCACTGAATAATGAGGCCTGCCCGTGAAATTGCAGACTAATATTGCCATCCAGTCCCCTAACTATTCCAAAGAGGCTGTTCAAAGGACCCGGAGTATAGTGCACTACAAAAACGAGAAGAAATCATATTAGTTCATTAGCCGAAGAAAAAGAGAGCTAAAGCAAAAAGAAAATTGCTAAGGAATAGCTTCACTCTCCGAGCGAAGCTAACCTAGTATTAGTTTTGCCCTGAGGCTCAACTCCACATCCTACACAAAGGCAGAGTGCAGAAAATATCTAAGTGTTAGCTTTGCTTTGGAAGCTTAGCTTCATGTTCTGTTGCTGAACAGAATGCGAAAAAGCCACAAGGTCTAACTTTGCCGAAAGGCACTTGTGCCTAAAACTGTTCAAAGGACTTTAAAATCCTTTTCTCAGCCACGCTTCTAAAGCTAGTTTCGCATCCTGCCCTTTGACAAAATATGAACCGCCCTAAGGGCTAGCTTCGCATAGAATAGAAGAGAAGAAGCCATTGATTTCTAAATTCTAAGTTGAGAAATTAAGGAGAATTAAATGTCCTAATATTATGGCGAAATCGCATTAAGGGAGAGTAACTCCCTGAGATCACTGAATCATGGTGAATCACTCCAGATTCACCATGAAATAGCCAGTAAATGGCCTCGAAAAAAAAGGGAAAAATCCTACCCGCAATGGGACGTTTGATGATCGGAGGAGGAGAAGGCGTCTCTGTCGCGGAAGCTGCTGCCTCTTTTTCTACTCGCCTTTTGGGAGCCATGGAAGAACTGAAAGTTCTAAAAATCTCAACGAAGAAAAAGGAGGAGAAAGAGATTTGTTTCTCTAAAAAAAATTCGAAGAGAAGTTAACTCTCTCTTTTAGCCCATCGGGCTTTTATAGACATAAATTATCTTAATTTCGCCTCCTCAAAAGGAGCGCAGGTGGCCGTTTCAAATTAATTTGAAACGGCGCCTAAGCGCTTAACCCGAGAAGTCTTACTTCAGCCCCGCCAAGGGCTAACTTCGTTGCGAGTTCAGCGTTGACTTCGTGCAACGCTTGAGTAACTTAGCTAAAAATTGGACTTTAACTTCGCTGAAAGTTCATCTTCAGCTTCGCAGGGAACTTCTCGCTGGCTCCGCTGAGAACTCGTTTCTAACTTAGCTGGAGATCCATCCTCAACTTTGCTGGAAGCTTAGCTCCGCTAAGAGCTTTTCTTTCCTCCTCAGAAAAAGACTTACCTACGCCAGTCCATTCCAGGTGCTTTCGAAATTCAAAGTGAAAAGAAGGGAAGCAAAGTAGACGAGCAAAAAGTAAAATTTTATTGATTCAAAAGGGAAGATACATTGGTACATTAAGATTGTCTTTCATACAATAGAATCATTGCTCTAAGGACAAATAAGTTATCCTATCAACTTTCAGGGTGATAAACCATTCCAACTGGGCAAGAAAAGTCTTCCTTCCGCACAAGGCCGTAATCCTTCGCTTAATTGCAAATTTTTACCATCAAGAAGCTGGATCTTTTTTTATGAAAATTGGCAAGGGATTGGTTGCCATCAGAAAGCTAGATCTTCCTTAAATAAAATTAGCAAAGGAAGGATCCGAGACTTTACTAGTGACGTCCGCCTTCCCGAAGTTGATCATCTCGGATAAGCAACTACCAGCCCCTTTCCGAAGTGAATCATCTCGGATAAGCGACTGCCAGCCCCTTCTTGGAATGCATATCAGCTGCTCCAGCATGTTCCTCCTGTTTATAATCAAAGCTTCAACTTGAAAATCAAGGGGCGAGTTTTTATTCTCCTTCATCAGGACGAAAGAATTGAGAGCACGGTACACTGCAATGCAAACGGGAACAAGTTAGCATCAAATAAAAAAAGGAGGGACGAAATGCTAAGTCAAAACTTTATTCTTTGGGTGAAACTATCCAGTTGTGCCTTGAAAGTGAATTTCAGCTAATCAGGGGATGGCCTCGCTTGAGTAGTAATGTTAGGCTAGCTTAGCATAAACTAAGTCTTAGCCCCGCCCAAGGCAGATAGGCTGGAGAAGCCTCAAAAAAGACCAAATCCTAACCTCGCCTATACGGCTAGGCCAGACTGACCCAGAAGGGCGTTGTTTTGACCCCACCTATATGGCAAGACTTGCTCAACCTTGAAGAGGCCAAGTCCTATCATCGCCTATATGACAGATTTAACAGATCAAGGCAGGAATTCTGCATGTAAAGATCTTTCGCCCGATCAAGCAAGAATGCTAGCTTCACTGAGAAGCTTGAAAATAAGACTGAAACCCTTCTATGAAAGTCAGCCAAATGCGAAGACCAAGGGAATTCAATCCCTAAGATAGCTGATAAAGTTAAGAAAATTAAGGGAGATAAACTCCCTAGAAGTCACTGGATAGCCGAGACTCACCAATTCTTGATTGGGTAATAACCAGAATGAGAGTCCCCACTACTTCAGGGATCTCAATTTTCTTGCTTGAGCAATGGGGAGAAATCATAAACCAAAAAGGGAGTATGTTTCTCTGGGAAGGACTATAAAAGTCCTATTTATAGGCCTCGCGGGCTGACTACGCCGCCACCGCTTCAAGCTTGGGAGCGCGGGTGAAGTTAAAACATTCAAATGCTTGACCTTGAGAAAGGGAATAATCTCCCTTGGGAATACACACGAAGTTATTAAACTTCAGAAAAGGGAAAAATCTTCCTCGTAAATGCAAGAAAAGTTATTCAAACCTTGAAAAAGGGAACAATTCCTCTTGTAACTCGTGAAGGCGATTAGCCTCGGGAACGGAACGTCGCTCCATCATAGCGAGCGCGAAGCTAGTGATCATATTCCAATTTAACTTGAAGCGAAGCTACTTCAGGAAGCCCAAAGGCAAAGTTACCCAGAAGTGCGAAGCTACCAAGAGCGCGAAGCTACACGGAAACGGATTGTTGCAATGCCCTGATGAATCTATTCCAGCCCGTTAGTGAGGCTAAAAGCGAAGTTGAACTCAACCACCAAGGCGACGTTTACATTCACATACCATCAATCAAAGCAGTTCAAAGTATTTCGAAATCTGAACTATTCCATTTCATATTCACGAAAACTTTGAAGGGGGTCTTATTGACACTCGAAAAAGACAGAACTCCCGCATTCATCTTCAGTCAGTCTGAACAACGTCTAACTTATTGACATCTACAAAAGATGTGGCGCCCTGATCCGGCGGGGACGCCACTGCAACGTATATACGCAGGTCGAAATTACCCCCGCGTATATACGCTAAGCTTCAGTACAGGCAAGAATCAGAGGCGGAAGCACAGTGGTAACATACATTCCAACAGAAATAGCGCAAGTACATGGTTATCACAGAGAATGATACAACATTACATGAATGTTACATTACCAGAAAATATAAAAGTACATAAGACATGAAGAGATATACAAAAATAGAGAGGTGCTCACGAGTAGCAAGAGGGCCTTGGGAGCCAAATAGGAGAGGTACTGGGAGGAAGAGGTATGACGACGACCAAACTTCTGCTACACTCTGACCACCACGGGAGGATCCGCTGCGCGCTCTGATCTGCTACAGCCAATCCACCATGATCCAGCTCTAAAATCTGGACATGAGAATCTAGGGTTGTTAGCAACCCCAGCGAGTATATATAATAAAGCCAGATGGCGTGCATAACAGATACATGTGTACAGGAAATGTGTATCGTGAATATAAGCATGTATGAATATGAAATGAGACAGTAAATAAAGTAACAACAAGAAAATCAGTTATATAAGCCCACATTACCGATCTGTGAGGTTAGTACGTCGAAGGAATAATTCAAACAAGGAAACCCTCATATATATACCCTGTACATCACGTCACTGTAATCTGAGTTTATATAATCTGACTTTACCTTTACAATAATAATGAAACAGTATGGAAGCAATCGAGTAATCTCACAAGGTAGCACACGTATAAGTGATGAGCAGTATAGGTCAAGAGTATAGCTAGTCCTATATCAGGAGCATGTTATTATTAATTATTAAGACTCATCTGATTTGTATACATCGGTATGTGTCTTATCCCATATACCTCAGCATACAGACCGAGGCGTAAGTTATTGGAAACTGATGAAGATCGACGAACCATGCTTAGAATGGGTCCCGTACATGCCCGGGACAACGGTCAAGGAGTATCCGGTACTGAGCCGGAACGTACAGCCAGGTACCGGGACTTATTATATGCCCGAATAGGAATAGGATGTCACCGCTCTCACAAGAATAGGCCTAGGGGTTTATAGTACAACCGACAGGCAAGAGAGTAGGGGTGCCAGTATACCCCACGGAAACGCCTGGTGGCCTCCAGGTCGAATCCAAGTATATGGCCGCGCGACACTATAAGACCATCATAAACATGGAGACTATATCGGTACCCATCAGTTTCCCCCATCCCGGTGTAAGTTGTCCAATTATTATAATTATCCAGTTATAATGTCTACAGAGTATTCATAGTAATCTCATATTCATGGTTATCCTATTACGGGGGTCAACAGGAGAATAGTATCAGGAGTAATGTCAGGAGCCTCCCTATTTAAGGGGTTCAAGTACACAGGGGTACAGGAGTTCAGGAGTATCAAATATCTGGTAATAATATAATAGTCATACCAAGTCCCCGTAAAAGTGATAGTCATGAATATGTTGAAATACACCTAGAGGGGGGGTGAATAGGTGTAAATGCTAATCTAATGATCTTTTTAAACTTAAGTGAATATGAGTGATGCAACGATCTCTCAAAACACGACTAAGAGCCGAATACCCTTTCGAGGTTCTGAACTCCTTCCTCCCAATTCCCCTTGAATGGGTTAGAGGTGCGCAATGCAACCGTGTTGTATGAGATATGATCGAACAAGTAATGAATGAAATGCTATGATGAAACACACACACAAGCAATCCAAGCAATCAAGGATATAGCAATACAATGCACACAATTAAGCCAAGCAAGTATAGATGAATTGCAATAGAAATATATGCAAAGCAATATGAAACAATGCTCAAAACACAAACAAGTATATATGATGATATGAATGGATGATGCTTGCACAAATGTAAAAAGAGTAGAGTTGAGAGAAATTGGATCAAACGCAAAGACCAAGATGTGTTTCGAGGTTCGAGCCCCTAGCTCTACATCCCCGCCTACACCACCGTGTAGGATTTCCCAATCCACTATAGGAGTACCAAACTCCTCTCTCAACCTTACAAAGCCACCGAGGCTATACAACCACAATCCACCTCTACCGAAGAGGGATACGGCCCGTAGCCAAATACAACAAATACCTCTACCTAAGAGGCTCACAAACCAATCACCCGATCACCTCTACCGAAGAGGGATTCACAAATAAAAGGGTGGTTACAACTCAAGAGGTTTACAACAACAACCTCAAACACTTCTCTTTTCTTTCTCTTTTCTTTTTCCACAAAAACAAGATCCTAATAGTTTAGGATAGTATGATAGCTCAAGTGTGGAAACAATGTGTTTTTGGAAACAAGCAACAAAGAAAAACCAATTGGGAAGTCTCTTGTAAAAGATAGAAAATGCAAGATCAAATCAAAATCCCAAAACCTAGTTTTCTTTGATTTTCCAAAAACCTAAAACAATAAAGATTAGAAGCTAAAAGCCCAAAAACTTCTTTTTAAAACTCTTTTAAACTCTTCAGAAAACCTGAAATTTTTCTCTTGAAAACCTTAGCCAAAATCCCAAAGGAATGGGGTTTATATAGGCCAAAACAGAAAACTAGCCGTTAGGCTGATGTGGCAGTTCTGACAGCCACCGGTCGACCGGCCCGGTCGACCGCCAACGGTCAGAAATATGACCGTTGGGCACTATCGGTCGACCGGCCCGGTCGACCGAAAACTTCCAGAGAGCAGAACTCTCACATCGGTCGACCGACCCGGTCGACCGGATCTGTGCCTAACAGACGTGCACGTCTGTGCACGTCGGTCGACCGGGTCGGTCGACCGGCCCCTTGGTGCGGTCGACCGACACGGTCGACCGACCAGCCTGTCAGCACAAATCAAGGTCAGAATTTTTGGAAAAAATATTTTATAAAAATCTTTTATCTTTTCTGAAAATTCCATAAAAATTGTTTTGTCATTTTATATTGAAACATAAACCTGTGATAAAAATTTCAAGACAATATATCAACATATCAATTCATTTTTGTGTCTTGCAAATTTTATCAAAAACAAATCCTGTATTTTTGTCAAACTTGATTTTTCCAAAACATGAATAGGATAGTCAAAATAAGTTTGTTTACCAAGTTAAAGCATGTATGTATAAATAGAAAACATCTACTATACATATAACATATGTAAACTTGTTTTGATCTATTATTCATGAAAACCAAATACCAAATCATAAAACGTGTGTGTTTTGTGCACTTGAGCATATCAACTAAACTAAGCTTTACACATGGATCTAAAACTCATAATCTAAACTAGATACCTAAGTCTTCTTGATGATCTTCATCTTCAAGTAGACTTGCTCCAAAACTCCGTGATTCTCCAAGTGCAAAGGTATGATCTTTAAGCTTTGGCACCGGAATCATCATGATAAGCTTCTAAACATCTTGTTGAAGCTAATCACCAACTAATATCCTGTTAATGATCTGAAACTTAGAAACACAAGAATATTAGTAAACATAACTACATGAGTGTTGATCATCATCAAAACTAGAGTGGAAGGCCATTGGGCCAACAATCTCCCCCTTTTTGATGATGACAAAACTCATGGAGTTATATATGCATGGATTAAAGTTAAGCTTCAAAGAAGGCTCCCCCTTAACTCATGCATCACAATAAACATAATATATATGCAATGAAAGCACATGATACTAAACAAAAGCATGCATCATATCTTATTATTTATCCCTATGCATGAACTTGGTATATGCAAAAACACAATCATGCATATATAGAAACAAAACTCAAATTCTTCTCCCCCTTTTTGTCAATCATCAACAAAGGGGTAATCAAAACCATAGATAAAACGAGGGGTAAAAATCTTTCGCCCCCTTTTGTCAATCAAAACAATGCAAACAATGTTCTCCCCCTTTTTGTCTAAAACAAAAAACAAAATCAATAAGGGGTGACTACAAACATGATATCAATTAAAAATATGTCAATGAAGCATCTTGATACCAATAAACAAGAATCAATATATGTTATATGCTATATACATTCATGAAGAGGAAGACGCTAAGTTAGCTTCCCTACACATATGCATTACATGAAGAAAGGATGACAAGCCCCAATTCACATAACACATATTATGTAATGCATAAGATGAGATGTGAAGCTCCCCCTACACACGTATATCATATAAAGAAGAGTTGTCAAGCTCCTCAATTTATAATATACTCAACATGAATCTATATGTAAGAGAGATGTTAAGCTCTCCTTGCATATAGGAATTACAAATCAAAATTTTGAATATTTTCTTTAAACAACTTTTTGAGATACCAATTGTAATTAAACATACCAAATTTTGAATTTCTCAAATATGATACCAATTGTAAAAATTTTACCAATTTAAAAGATTTTACATAGAAACATTGATACCAATTGTAAGAATTATTCATTTTAAATATATTTAACCAAATTTGATGTTGATATCATATAATTAAAATAACAACTTTTAATCATAAAGAGTGGGAGTACAAATACCAATTAAAATACAAAATCAAATTTTCTCCCCCTTTATGAAATACAAACTAAAATCACGCATAGTCTTGATACCAATTTAAAAGTAGTCAATTGAAACAAATTGAAACTCAAGCACTAGCATAAACAACTATTTGTGCTCTAAGATATAGGAATATAGTAGGCACAAATAAAACAAGTATATGTGTATGAAATGGAATGAGTATCAATCACCAATAGATGATACCAAATGAAAACATACATACACAATAAACATATGAGTATACAAAAAGGTCAAAATGATACCAATTGAAAGAGTTCAATGATACCAATTGACATAACAATAAGTTCAAGTGTATACATCATATACCCAATCATAATTCAAGTTTTAAAGATTTTCAATTTAGGGCATACATGAACATGATCTCCCATCCTACCGCCCTTGGAAGGTAGGGGTTTTCAAAGATAGATTTGAAAATGTAGTTTTGTTTGAAAATCACTACCAAAATGAAGAACATCGCAACTAGTTAAATGGAAAACTTGTTAACTAGCACGAAATCCTTCAAGTAAGGAATAAAACAAAATTGTTTTTCATAAACATGAAATTCACATCATATCAAACACTCAAGTTCAATTAGGCATAAATAAGACTCATGAAAATAAAACATGAGCAAGCAATAAAGGTGAGTGTACAAATAAAGTGTGAATATCATAATCATAAAAATATTTTCATTAAGCTCAATTATTCCTTAAAACATGAAAATCATCAAAACTATCTAATCTTCAAGGCATATGTATGTCTAATACAAACTAAAGTATACATACATATCCAAAACATAACGAGTCCACAAAATATATGCATGAAGGCACGTGGCTCAAAAAGGATGTATATGTATAAGATTAGTTTGAACTAGATAGACATATACATGAAATTAAACATAAATACATGAAACATGAAAAACTAAATTTTCATCACAACAAATTTCATTTCAAGGTGTATGTATGAATTGTCAACACAAGAAGTATACATACATATCCCTAAACACAATTTGAGTCCATAATATAGATTTGCATGAAAGGCAAATGACTCAAGGGGTATACATGTATATCTTAAAGTTTGGCAATACAAACATATACATGAAGTGAAATACACAATCATAAAGCTAATTCAAAAATGAGAATACAAGTTTAATATGTATGAATCATCAAAACTAGACTATACTAGCACATCTAATGGGTTCAAATAAGCATTCAATTCCAACTATATATAGATTTATTTGTAGCCCACTCTATGTACAAATATATAACTAGTCTTAATGAAAACTAACATCTAAACACATATTCAAGACATGAAGTATCAAAACAAATACAAAAGTCATCATGATAAAACTAAAACATGATTACTATGTAAATTCACATGTATTAGATTCATGATGTACATTATAGCTAAACAAACGGTGAGAACACTAAATATGAATTCAAGTGAGCATATGTGTCTCAAATACTATACATGTATGTCATGGATCTAATAATCATAGAATTTACACACTAATCCAAAGACATCAAAAATATGTTTAAACAAATGAGACATGCTATAAATAATGAATCATAAAAGCATGTAAACAAAAAAATATGAGAGTTAGAGATTTATACCAAAACCGATGAGGGCACTTCTCTAATTCTCCAAAATAAGGTGGTCCTCCCACCAACTCTTCCCTTGAAAGTGATGCATCCATATAATTTCCTTTAAGTCCGGAACGCATCCACTCCAAGGTGTCAACACTCTCACGTCATGTGAGAGCCCTCACCTACATCAAAATTGGAGGTGTGGTCTTTGGTACCCATTGTCTTTTGGGTCCATGGGGGTTAGTCTCATTTCTAACACAAACATATTTCTTAGCTAAATTTGTAGTATGTAGTCTATCAAAGCAAAATTTAGCTAGATGGCCTTTTCGACCACAATGTGTACAAGTGTACACATGAGCATACGTGTGATGGTGTCCGTGAGGAGCATGTGTATGCCGTGGAGGGTGTGCATACATAAAAGAAGGAACTTGTTTCTTTCGAAGCAAAGTTTCCAACCGTGTATGGTTCATGGCACATTGGCTCATAGTGGAGCCCAAACAATCTACCTTCTTCTTAAGCATGGATATATCATTGTTGATAGAAGAAGAGGTGTGGCATGCAATAGGTGAAGTGTGTGATACTACCCTAGCATGGCAAACATGAGAAGACATATCATTTTTCAAAGAATTATTCTTATTCAAACAAATTTCTAATTCTTTCAAAATGAACTCAATTTCTCTTTTCAAAGAATCATTTTCTTTTAAAACACATTCAACTTTTGAAGTTAACGTTTCATTTTTCTTCAAAAGAACATGGCAATCATTTTTATTTTTCAAAAAGTTATTTTCTTTAAGTGCAAGATCAAGTTGAGATTTCAATGAGTCCCTTTCATTAGAAACCTCCTCTTTCTCTTGCAAAACAATGTCAAGTCTAGAATGCAAACAAGTATTTTCTTTTTCAATTTTTAGACTTTTCTTTTTCAAAATCTTATATTTTTCTATTAATTTTTCACAAACAATAGATAGTTCTTCATTTAAGGCATGGGGATCAACAATATCATCACATGAAGAACTAGCATCATCACTATCTAAGTGGGTTTCCGATTGTACCTCAAGGGAGTCATTCCCTTGGACCATGTAGCATTGAGATTCAGACTCTCCACTAGATTCCTCTTCCCTTTGGATTTGTGCTTGAAGCTCGGAGGTGGTGGTTGTAGTTGACAATAGATTCCACACTGCAAAAGCGGAATCAATATTAGAAACACGCATAAGATAATCTTTAGGTAAAGTGCTTCTAATAGCCTCAAGGGCTTGTGCATTGGCCCCTATATGATTGCTATCACTAAGGAAGGATTCCTTGGTGATGGCAAGGTAAACTTTATGACCTAGGGTTTGTAAATAAAAGGTCATTCTAATCTTCCAAACATGAATGTTGGAAGGGTCAAAGCTAGGTGGGGTCATGAAGTCCATGGTATAAACTAAATGTGTGCAAACAAGCAAATGCAAAAGAGATTAGCAAGCAAATGGATCACTCCTAGGATGTTAAGCCTAATATCAGGAGCACTAGCTCTGATACCAATTGAAATACACCTAGAGGGGGGTGAATAGGTGTAAATGCTAATCTAATGATCTTTTTAAACTTAAGTGAATATGAGTGATGCAACGATCTCTCAAAACACGACTAAGAGCCGAATACCCCTTTCGAGGTTCTGAACTCCTTCCTCCCAATTCCCCTTGAATGGGTTAGAGGTGCGCAATGCAACCGTGTTGTATGAGATATGATCGAACAAGTAAAGAATGAAATGCTATGATGAAACACACACACAAGCAATCCAAGCAATCAAGGATATAGCAATACAATGCACACAATTAAGCCAAGCAAGTATAGATGAATTGCAATAGAAATATATGCAAAGCAATATGAAACAATGCTCAAAACACAAACAAGTATATATGATGATATGAATGGATGATGCTTGCACAAATGTAAAAAGAGTAGAGTTGAGAGAAATTGGATCAAACGCAAAGACCAAGATGTGTTTCGAGGTTCGAGCCCCTAGCTCTACATCCCCGCCTACACCACCGTGTAGGATTTCCCAATCCACTATAGGAGTACCAAACTCCTCTCTCAACCTTACAAAGCCACCGAGGCTATACAACCACAATCCACCTCTACCGAAGAGGGATACGGCCCGTAGCCAAATACAACAAATACCTCTACCTAAGAGGCTCACAAACCAATCACCCGATCACCTCTACCGAAGAGGGATTCACAAATAAAAGGGTGGTTACAACTCAAGAGGTTTACAACAACAACCTCAAACACTTCTCTTTTCTTTCTCTTTTTCTTTTTCCACAAAAACAAGATCCTAATAGTTTAGGATAGTATGATAGCTCAAGTGTGGAAACAATGTGTTTTTGGAAACAAGCAACAAAGAAAAACCAATTGGGAAGTCTCTTGTAAAAGATAGAAAATGCAAGATCAAATCAAAATCCCAAAACCTAGTTTTCTTTGATTTTCCAAAAACCTAAAACAATAAAGATTAGAAGCTAAAAGCCCAAAAACTTCTTTTTAAAACTCTTTTAAACTCTTCAGAAAACCTGAAATTTTCTCTTGAAAACCTTAGCCAAAATCCCAAAGGAATGGGGTTTATATAGGCCAAAACAGAAAACTAGCCGTTAGGCTGATGTGGCAGTTCTGACAGCCACCGGTCGACCGGCCCGGTCGACCGCCAACGGTCAGAAATATGACCGTTGGGCACTATCGGTCGACCGGCCCGGTCGACCGAAAACTTCCAGAGAGCAGAACTCTCACATCGGTCGACCGACCCGGTCGACCGGATCTGTGCCTAACAGACGTGCACGTCTGTGCACGTCGGTCGACCGGGTCGGTCGACCGGCCCCTTGGTGCGGTCGACCGACACGGTCGACCGACCAGCCTGTCAGCACAAATCAAGGTCAGAATTTTTGGAAAAAATATTTTATAAAAATCTTTTATCTTTTCTGAAAATTCCATAAAAATTGTTTTGTCATTTTATATTGAAACATAAACCTGTGATAAAAATTTCAAGACAATATATCAACATATCAATTCATTTTTGTGTCTTGCAAATTTTATCAAAAACAAATCCTGTATTTTTGTCAAACTTGATTTTTCCAAAACATGAATAGGATAGTCAAAATAAGTTTGTTTACCAAGTTAAAGCATGTATGTATAAATAGAAAACATCTACTATACATATAACATATGTAAACTTGTTTTGATCTATTATTCATGAAAACCAAATACCAAATCATAAAACGTGTGTGTTTTGTGCACTTGAGCATATCAACTAAACTAAGCTTTACACATGGATCTAAAACTCATAATCTAAACTAGATACCTAAGTCTTCTTGATGATCTTCATCTTCAAGTAGACTTGCTCCAAAACTCCGTGATTCTCCAAGTGCAAAGGTATGATCTTTAAGCTTTGGCACCGGAATCATCATGATAAGCTTCTAAATATCTTGTTGAAGCTAATCACCAACTAATATCCTGTTAATGATCTGAAACTTAGAAACACAAGAATATTAGTAAACATAACTACATGAGTGTTGATCATCATCAAAACTAGAGTGGAAGGCCATTGGGCCAACATATGTCATATAGTACAGGTATCAGGGGTGGTAATGTCCGGTCAAGGGTCAAGATGTCAAGTCCAGATATTTGTACCACATGAAAGCATATCATATACCGTGTGTCAGGAGCAGGTATCAAGTACGACATATCAAGTATCGGTGTCTAATATCAAGTGATAAGTGTAGCATGACAAGTACCAGTGTCGGGTATAATATGTCAAATATAGTATGGCAAGTACCGGTGTCGGGTATCATGTGTCACATATAGCATAGCAGGTATCAGTGTCAAATATAGCATGGCAAATATCGGTGTCAAATATAGCATGACAAATATCGGTGTCAAATACCGTGTGCCGGTGTAAATACCAAGTGCCGGTGTCATAAATCATATATCAAGTATGTTGGCCCAAGAGGTTACACTCTCCAATTGTTTTGTGTTTTGATGATGACAAACCAAATTAGAGCTATTTGGTACTAACAAGTTTGTTAAGATGAGTTTCAGGTTTTGTACCATGTTTAGAGACCATTTGCTTAGCTATTGCAAGAACTTTTAAGTTCCACAAAGCAAGGAAGGCAAATTGCACATCAAGGAAGGATCATAGAAGAGAAGGCACTAGCAAGGCATTGGATGGCTCAAAGACTTGAAGATAGCACAAGAAGTCTTCATGTAATTTGTTTTTCAGTTAATAGTATGTTAAAGAATAGTGGATAGGTTTGAAGCTCTATCACACATGTTTTTGCGCACATGCTCGTTCCAAAATAATTTCTTATAAATTATACAAAAATATTTTGCATACAAGTTTTTGCCTACAGATACATCTTTATATTTTATACTATTCCCTGTTCAAAAGTATTTTTGTTAAAATCAAAATCCTCTTTGTTTTCTTTCTTAAAATTGATTTTTGACCTGATCCGGTCGACCGGGACAGTCGACCGAGTCTGTGTCAGTCTGGTCCGGTCGACCGGACCAGTCGACCGCAGTTCTGGCAGAGGCACGTATCAGTGTGCATGTCTGCCAGTCGACCGGGGCGGTCGACCGAGATATTGTTTTTGCTCACAGGTTTTCTCAGTCGACCGGGTCGGTCGACCGCTAGCCTATAACGGTCAAATTTTTGATCTACCGGTCGACCGGCCCAGTCGACCGATGTGTCCGTTGAACAGTAACGGGCAGATTTTTAGTGAGCTGTTTATTTTTGTCTTTTGTGTTTAAAAATTCGTTTAAGGATATATTTTGATCTAATTACCTCCTAAACATCAGTAATTATGTTTTATCCCTAAACCCTAGCCCTCTCCTATAAATAGGGGTGTTTGGGGAGAGATTTGTTACAACAATTATTGCTAGAAAATTCAAAAGTTTAAGGCTTTCAAAAGAGACTTGTTTCTTGGTTTTTGTGCTGAATTTCTCACTGATTTTCTGAAGGGTTTTTCAAATACTCTCTGATTTAATTCTCTTTTCTCCTTACACACAAGAGCTTCATTCCTACTCAATATTCTCTAAGGACCTTTGTAAGGGAAGAGATATTTGAAAGAGAGAGTTTGTGGTCTTTTGACTACCAAGGAAATTACTTGTACTTGAGATTGTAGGAGTTGGGTACTCCATTGTATTTGAGATCTTTGTGATAGTGGAAGTAGCTAGAATCCTTCTGGGGAAGGCGGGGAGTAGAGCTGGGTGCTCGAACCTCGATAACATATCCTTGTGTTTGCGATTGGTTTACATTCTTGCATTCCTTACTCTACTTTGCTTGCACTTATTACTTGCTCATCATACTCATTGTCATACTTACTTGCTTGCATTCATCTTATGATTCTTGATTGTGATTGTTGTAGCTTTAAATTTTTTAATTTGCCCTTTGATTAGCATCATCACCTATTCACCCCCCCTCTAGGTGATTTTCAATTGGTATCAGAGCTTGGACTCTAGGTTTGGCTTAACATCCATAGAGAGATCCTTAATATTTACTAATCAACATTCATTCATTCATTCATTCATTCATTCATCACTAGTAAACATGGCCGATAACATCAAAACCCCTCCTAAATTTGATGGACTTAATTTCCCAATTTGGAAGGTTAGGATGACTATATTTTTGCAATCTTTGGGTAGCTTAGTGGCTAAGTCCTTGACTAAACCCTATGTAGCACCCGATAGTGATGAGAGCACTTGGACCGACTTCAACTTTAAAGAATATGAGGCTAACTCCAAAGCCCAAAACTTCCTATTAACCGCCTTGAATGAGGATGACCTTACACGGGTAATTCATTGCCAATCCGCCTATGAGATTTGGCAACATTTATTGGTCACACGCGAAGGGACTTCACAAGTCAAGAGAGCTAAAATAGATCTCTTGAGGTCCCAATATGAGTCATTCAAAATGCTTGATGAAGAATCTATTGATAATATGATTACTCGTTTCACTAAAATCACTAATGGTCTTTCTTCATTAGGTGATGACATCTCCAACGATCAAAAGGTACGGAAAGTGATTCGGGCGCTTCCTTCTTCATGGGAGATCAAGGCCACCACATTAAAGGAGTTGAACGACAAGGACGAGATGGACATCATTAGTCTCATTGGGAACCTAAAGACCCATGAGATGGAGAAGAAGGCAAGAGAAGAAGCCACTACTTCAAAGAAGAAATCCATAGCCTTCAAGACTTCATCCACCAATGATGACGATGATGAAGACGAAGAAGAAGATAAGGAGCTAACTCTACTTGTGCGGAATGTCAAGAGGTTGTACCGAAAGAACAAGTTCAACTTCCGGAGAAAATTCGAAGGCAAAGAGGAGCGGAGGATCATTTGCTATAATTGCCGCAAACCCGGACATATCATGGCGGATTGTCCGGAGTTCAAGAAGAAGATGACTTCCTCCTTCAAGCCAAAGAAACCGGAGGAGAAGAAAGCCTACAAAGCAACATGGGATTCGGAAAGCGAGTCCGAAGAGGAGGTGGATCAAGCTAATATGTGTTTCATGGCAAACACACCTAAGGTAACCCCTCAATCCCATGATGATGAAGATGATGAACTAAGTAAGGAAGTTCTAGTTCATGTCTTTGTAGAACTTTCTGAAACTTATGATAATAAGAAACTTGAATGCTTAAAATTACAAAAAGAAGTTGCTTTTCTTAAGAATCAACTTGCCATTGTTTCTAAAGAAAAAGATGATGTTTCTTCTAATTTCATTTCCATGCAAAAAGAATTTTGTGCCTACAAGAGTTCTTGTAAGGCAAAATCTCCTATTATTGATGAAAAAGAAATTTCTTCTTTTAAATCCAAAATGAATGATTTCGAAAAAGTTTTAAATGATTGTGCTTTCAATACTAAGAAACTTGAGAACATGTTTTCTAAAAAGCACACTTCACATGCTAACACTTCACAAGCTAAGAATTCTCATGCTAACACCTCTCATGCTCATGCTCACAATGCTCATGCTCACAAATCACACACCCACTATGCTTTTAAATATGGTAGAGTATATAGATGCACATATTGTGGTAAAAATGGACATTTAGCTAAGTTTTGTTATGATCAACTAAATAGAATAAATAATCTTGTTTGGGTTCATGACACTAACCCTAGAGGACCCAAGAAAATGTGGGTACCAAAATCAAGTCTTAAATTGTTTGATGTAGGTACACACCAAAGCTTCAAGACGTAGGGAGCGGTGGTACCTTGATAGTGGTTGTTCAAGACACATGACATGGGACATCAACAACTTCACAACCCTATCAAGGTACATGGAAGGTGGCACCGTCACCTTCGGGGATGACTCCAAAGGAACTATCATCGGTATAGGTAACATTCAAATTGGTGCATCTCCTATTATTGAGAATGTTGTTTTAGTTGATGGTTTGAAACATAATTTGCTTAGCATTAGCCAACTTTGTGACCGTGGACTTAAAGTTGTTTTTGATGATACTTCTTGCAAGATTTTTGATGTTAAATCTAATGATTGTATTCTTACCGGTTTTCGTGATAATAATGTTTATATTATTGACATGCTTAATTTAGATTGTTCTACTAAATGCTTGAATGCTTTTGATGAAAATTCTTGGCTTTGGCATAGAAGATTAGGACATGCATCTTTTGACCATATCTCTAGGATTAATTCAAAGGAATTGGTGAAGGGTATACCTTGCTTGAATTTTGAGAAAGACCGCATTTGTGGTGCGTGCCAACTTGAGAAACAAACCAAGTCTTCCTTTAAACCAATCAAGGATATCATGTCAACTAGGCCTTTAGAATTAATTCATATGGATCTTTTTGGACCAACTAAAACTAAAAGTTTAAATGGAAGTAGATTTGCATTTGTTTTGGTTGATGATTTTTCCCGTTTTACTTGGGTTTTCTTTTTGCAAAATAAAGATCAAACTTTTTCTCATTTTAAGATTTTTCGAAAAAGAGTTGAAAAAGAAAAGGGTTTTCCGATTTTGAGAATAAGAAGTGATAGAGGTGGTGAGTTTATTAACCAACTCTTCATGACTTATTGTGATGAAAAGGGAATTAAGCATGAAACGTCTTGTCCTAGAACTCCACAACAAAATGGAGTTGTAGAAAGGAAAAATAGAACACTTCAAGAGATGGCTAGGACAATGATAAGTGAATATGACCTCCCTCAATATTTATGGGCCGAGGCCGTAAACACCGCATGCTATATATCGAATCGTATTTATTTGTGCAAAAATTCTTCAAAAACATCATTTGAAATGTATCATTCTAGAAAACCAAATGTTGCATATTTTAAAGTTTTTGGATGCAAGTGTTTTGTTTTGAATACTAAGGATAATTTGGGTAAATTTGATGCTAAGGCTTATGAGGCTATCTTTGTTGGATATTCCTCTACTAGCAAAGCATATAGAGTTTTCATTAGATCTTCTCAAACCATTGAAGAATCCATGCATGTTAAGTTTGAAGAATCTAATGTGGTTGTTGAGAATGTTGTAGAGATTGAACCATTAGGTGAAGACATGGAGAGACTATCCTTGAAGGACTCAACCGCTCAAGAAGAAAAGCTAGACCCTATTGGTGAAGTTCAAGAGGATAAGGGGGAAAGCACTCAACCGCTTCCTAAAGCTTGGAGATACGCTACAAATCATCCTAAGGAGCTCATCTTGGGTGATGCATCTAAAGGAGTCACAACGCGCTCCAAACTCCATGACCTATGTGGTAACTTTGCTTTCATTTCTCATTTTGAACCAAAAGACATTCTCGAAGCCGAGACGGACCCATATTGGTTGCTTGCCATGCAAGAGGAACTCAATCAATTTGAGCGCAACCAAGTTTGGCACCTTGTTCCTAAGCCCCACGATAGACCAATAATTGGTACTAAGTGGATCTTTAGAAACAAGATGGATGAGTCCGGAAATGTTATTAGGAATAAAGCTAGGTTAGTGGCCCAAGGTTACACTCAAGTTGAGGGAATTGACTTTGAGGAGACCTTTGCACCCATAGCACGGCTTGAAGCCATACGGATGACACTAGCTTTTGCATGTTTTAAAAATTTTAAACTTTTTCAAATGGTTGTAAAAAGTGCATTTTTAAATGGTTTTATTAATGAAGAAGTTTATGTTGCTCAACCTCCCGGTTTTGTTGATCATGTTCATCCCGATTTTGTTTTTAAACTTGATAAAGCTTTGTATGGATTGAAACAAGCTCCAAGAGCTTGGTATGAAAGGCTTTCTAGTTTTCTCATTTCAAATGATTTTATTAAAGGCAAAGTAGACACAACTCTTTTTACTAAGCATGTTGATAATGATATTTTAATTGTGCAAATTTATGTTGATGATATAATTTTTGGATCTACTAATGAGCTTTTATGCAAGGATTTTGAGAAGGTAATGCAATTAGAATTTGAAATGTCTTCCATGGGTGAGCTCAATTTCTTCCTTGGACTCCAAATCAAGCAATTGCAAGACGGAACCTTCATTAACCAAGCCAAGTATGCAAAGGAGCTAGTAAAGAAGTTTGGGCTTAAAGGATCAAAGGCTTGCAACACTCCAATGGCAACTACAACCAAGCTTGATAAGGACGAACAAGGTAAAAATGTTGATATTAAATTATATAGAAGCATGATAGGAAGTCTTTTATATTTAACGGCAAGTAGGCCGGATATCATGTTTAGTGTGTGTCTTTGTGCTAGATTTCAATCGTGTCCTAAAGAGTCTCATCTTATTGCAGTAAAACGCATTATTCGTTATATTAAGGGCACTATTGGAATGGGTCTTTGGTATCCGAAAATTAGAGATTTTTCAATGACTAGCTATTCGGATGCCGACTATGCGGGTTGTAGAGTAGATAGAAAGAGTACTAGTGGGACATGTCAATTTCTTGGTAATTGTCTTGTTTCATGGTCCTCTAGGAAACAAAATTCCGTAGCTCTCTCAACCGCCGAGGCGGAGTATGTTGCCGCGGGGGCTTGTTGTGCACAAGTCCTTTGGATGAAACATACTCTCCTTGATTTTGATTTGCACTTTGATCATATAAAAATATTTTGTGATAATACTAGTACTATACACATGACCAAAAATGCAAATCAACATAGTAAGACCAAGCACATTGAGATTAGATATCACTTTCTTAGAGATCATTTTGAGAAAGGTGATATAGATATTGATTATGTTTCCACGGATTTACAACTAGCCGATATTTTCACTAAACCTCTTGATTTTGCTAGATTTTCGTTTATTTGTGGAGAACTTAATGTTTGTATTATTGAATAGACATGTTTTTCATAACCCTTTTTGATGTATGACAAAAAGGGGGAGAATAAGTTTACATGACAAAAATAAGTTCATTTGGTCTTGGTTCCATATGAATTTATATGCTTTATTTTATGAGTTTTATGTTTAGGTATGTATGAGTTTTTGAATTCATGTTTTTTTTGAGAATTCTTGTGTTTTAGTTGTTTTTGGTATTATTGGTATCTAGAGCATATTCTTGTGTTTTATGTATAGCATAATTTGAGGGGGAGTTTTCTCCTCCCTATATTTTTGTTAATAGCCTATTTGTTTTGTCATCATCAAAAAGGGGGAGATTGTTGGCCCAAGAGGTTACACTCTCCAATTGTTTTGTGTTTTGATGATGACAAACCAAATTAGAGCTATTTGGTACTAACAAGTTTGTTAAGATGAGTTTCAGGTTTTGTACCATGTTTAGAGACCATTTGCTTAGCTATTGCAAGAACTTTTAAGTTCCACAAAGCAAGGAAGGCAAATTGCACATCAAGGAAGGATCATAGAAGAGAAGGCACTAGCAAGGCATTGGATGGCTCAAAGACTTGAAGATAGCACAAGAAGTCTTCATGTAATTTGTTTTTCAGTTAATAGTATGTTAAAGAATAGTGGATAGGTTTGAAGCTCTATCACACATGTTTTTGCGCACATGCTCGTTCCAAAATAATTTCTTATAAATTATACAAAAATATTTTGCATACAAGTTTTTGCCTACAGATACATCTTTATATTTTATACTATTCCCTGTTCAAAAGTATTTTTGTTAAAATCAAAATCCTCTTTGTTTTCTTTCTTAAAATTGATTTTTGACCTGATCCGGTCGACCGGGACAGTCGACCGAGTCTGTGTCAGTCTGGTCCGGTCGACCGGACCAGTCGACCGCAGTTCTGGCAGAGGCACGTATCAGTGTGCATGTCTGCCAGTCGACCGGGGCGGTCGACCGAGATATTGTTTTTGCTCACAGGTTTTCTCAGTCGACCGGGTCGGTCGACCGCTAGCCTATAACGGTCAAATTTTTGATCTACCGGTCGACCGGCCCAGTCGACCGATGTGTCCGTTGAACAGTAACGGGCAGATTTTTAGTGAGCTGTTTATTTTTGTCTTTTGTGTTTAAAAATTCGTTTAAGGATATATTTTGATCTAATTACCTCCTAAACATCAGTAATTATGTTTTATCCCTAAACCCTAGCCCTCTCCTATAAATAGGGGTGTTTGGGGAGAGATTTGTTACAACAATTATTGCTAGAAAATTCAAAAGTTTAAGGCTTTCAAAAGAGACTTGTTTCTTGGTTTTTGTGCTGAATTTCTCACTGATTTTCTGAAGGGTTTTTCAAATACTATCTGATTTAATTCTCTTTTCTCCTTACACACAAGAGCTTCATTCCTACTCAATATTCTCTAAGGACCTTTGTAAGGGAAGAGATATTTGAAAGAGAGAGTTTGTGGTCTTTTGACTACCAAGGAAATTACTTGTACTTGAGATTGTAGGAGTTGGGTACTCCATTGTATTTGAGATCTTTGTGATAGTGGAAGTAGCTAGAATCCTTCTGGGGAAGGCGGGGAGTAGAGCTGGGTGCTCGAACCTCGATAACATATCCTTGTGTTTGCGATTGGTTTACATTCTTGCATTCCTTACTCTACTTTGCTTGCACTTATTACTTGCTCATCATACTCATTGTCATACTTACTTGCTTGCATTCATCTTGTGATTCTTGATTGTGATTGTTGTAGCTTTAAATTTTTTAATTTGCCCTTGATTAGCATCATCACCTATTCACCCCCCCTCTAGGTGATTTTCAAAGTATAGCATGCTAAGTGCCGGTGTAAATACTGAGTGCCGATGTGAATACCGAGTGCCGGTGACATAAATCATATATCAAGTGTAACATGCCAAGGGTCGGTGTCAGATGTCACGTGTCAAGTATAAATGTCCAAGGTCGGGTAAATACCGAGTGCAACATCATATGTTAACTAGCATAGCATAATATCGTGTACTAAAATTACGGTAACAAGTGCTAGGCATGCTAAAATATTCACATATCAATTTCATGCTTAAAATACAAGAGTGTTTATTTTTAGGTGTATTAAAAGTACTCGCATAATGATAAAATGGATGCATGTTCAAAAGAAACTGTACTCGCCTGAAACCGGGGTAAAATACCGGTTAAATGTCCAGAAATCAGCGAACCGTACGAGCAAGTCACTAGCCCAAAGTTATATATTAAAATATATATTTATAAATATTTATGTAAATATTAGAGAGGGAATGAGAGAGGAGAGAGATAGGAGAGAGAAAGTTATAGGAAGAAGAGAGAGAAAGAGAAAGAGAGAAAATATGGTGTATTTAGAAATGAATTAGGATTTAAAGGAGAGGGGTAGTGGGTGTAAATATAGGAAAGTAGTTTGAGGGAATGGTGGGGGTATTTTAGGAAAAGAGAGAAAATATGTTTTATTTAGGAAAGAAAGAGAAAGAAATGAAAAGAAATAAGGAAAGAAAGAAAAGAAGAAAGAAAGAAAGAAAGGAAAAGAAGAAGGAGGGGAGTGGGGGTGGCCGGCCGGCCTGGCGGCGGCGCCGCCGCCGGGGAGGCCGCGCGCGCGCCTCCGGGGAAGAGAGGAGGGTGTTGAGTTTTTGTTGTTATTGTGTTTGGTGGAGATGGTGGTAGTTGGTGGTGGTGTGGTTGTGGTGGTGGTGATGTTTGGTGGTGTTGGGGAGTTGGAGAAGGAGGAGGAGGTGGTGTTGGGTTTGTTGGAGTGGGGAATTTGGTGGTGGTGATGTTGAATTTTAGAGGAGATGAAGGTGGAGGTGAGATGGGTTATGGTGAATTGGAGAAGGAGGTGAGGTTTTTGAGGTTGATGGGAGTGGAGAAGGGTGGTGGGGTGATGGGGGTGCGGCGGCGTCGGCTTGGGCGGCTGTGGGCCGGTGGTGGTGATGGTGGAGGTGGCGGTGGTGTGGATGCGTGAGTTGGGTTTGATTTGAGTTGAAGTGTTGAGGAAAAATGAATTAGAAAGAAGGGAAGAGAGAGGGTTTAAGTGGAGAAGGAAAAGGAAATTGGAATGATGAATGGGGATGGTGGAGGAAGTGGTTTGCTCAGTCATGATGCCCTGCTCCCTGCTGTCGTTGCTGCGTTTGCGTTGGCATGGGAGAAGGGGTGGAGTGGAGGAGAAGAAAAGAAAAGAAGAAAAAGAAAGAAAATGAAAGGAAAATGGAAAAATTTAAAAGAAATGAAAAGAAATAGTAAAAAATTATAAATAAAATTTTATTAAATAATAAAGTTAATAAAATATTCTAGGAGTAATAAGTAGAGGAGTTGAGAGGGAAAAGTGTGAAAAGAAAAGAACGACAAATTATATTATTATTTTAATAAGGCGAAAATTTGACTATTTCAAAATCTTTCTAAAAAATTCTCAAAAATAGAAAATATTATTCTAAGATGTTTGGTGAAATCAGATTCAAAAAATATAATATAGTTTTCAAAATAAAAATCTTGAAATCTTCCGGCGATACCGGCCGACACCAGAATCGGTCAAATTTTGATAAATTTAGAAAAATTTAAAAAAAAATATTTTTAAATAGAAAATAAAATTCTAAGAAATAATATGAAAGTAGTTTTTAAAAATTCAATCCCATTTGAAAACTAAAAATCCGGGAATCAGTCAGCGATGCCGACCGGTACCGGTTTTGGAGATTTTGCAGAAAAATTTCAGAAAATTTCAGAAAATCATAAAAAATCTAAAATATTATAAAATAATCTCTGAAACTAAAATCGGTCAAATCAGGCTACCAAAAAGTCAAATCGGGCTACTGGCTGGTATCGGATTCTCGGTCCGGGTCAGGGCTGACCCTAGGTCCGAGATTCCAGATCCGATACTCAATAATCTAAGCAATCACATCCCATAAACACATATAGGAAGAAAATTGAGCAATACGGTTGAAAAAAATTTGGGGTACGTATCTGGGTACGTATCCCGGGAACAGGGTGCTACAAAAGATAAGTCGAAGACATGCTGATGACCAGAGACAAGGCAGCAACATAGACATTACTAATCCAGTAAAGCAGATAGTAAGCCAAAATTGCCTTTGAAGAAACTTAAGCATGCCTAAGATGCTACACTTAGCCTGGTATAATCCCAAGATAAGCTTCATATAGCTCCGCATAGAACTAACAGCTTCGCCTGAGGTTCGTTGGGTAGCCTCGCTTTGAGGCTAACTATTAGCTTCGCCTGAAGCTTTCCATTTAACCACGCCGAAGGCTGATTTAGGAGCTTCGCACCAGGAGCCTTATACCCTAGCTGAATCATAACTCCGCTATGAGCTGAGTCTCAGCTTCGCACAAAGCTCTGAAGGTAACTTCGCCTGAAACTATGAGCTAAATCTTAGCTTCATATTAACTAGCTTTGCCTAAGCTAGTTCCGAAGGATTCTGCTTCGCAGGATCCAGATTCGCATGATCCAGATCCGCATGATCTTGCTCCGCAATGGGCTTTGTCAGGTCATCAAATTAATCGTTTCAAAATCCAGGAGGGATTAATGGGTAAACCCTACTAATTTAGTGGGATTAACACCACTTTAAGTGAGCGGTTACACTCGCCCACTTCGTCCCACATTAAGTGGAGGGAATTCAGCCATAACGGTAGGAGGACGTTCACATAAGCCCTCTAGCTTCGCTAGAAGCTCTCAAAGAGCTTCGCGGCAAGGTCATTCGCGAGATTCGCGCGAAGCTGATTGCTGATTCAGCCTCGCTGAATTTAAGGGGACGGTTACACCCCTCGTTGGCTATAAATAGGCCCCTTGCTAATTCAACATGGGACGCACACGGAGGGGGGACACAAGGGAGACTCGCTACAAATTTTCAGAAGGAATTCTTAGCTAAAAGGTTCTTCGACTCTTCTGCTCCAAATCTTGGATTTTCAGAACCAAGTGAGAAAGAAATCCTATCAGAAGGCAGCGTGATTGTCAGATCGATTGCATCGTTAAAGGGAAAAAGTGATCGCGAACTGATCAGACTCCTACCGGCACAATTCCCGAGAAATCTCAGAGGAGATCTACTTGTTATCTTCTTTTTTTTTTAAGAAATACTTGTACTTTCGCTCTTCGATCTCTTTTTGTAAGTTTTCCCTTTCGCAAATTAATGGAAAACATCATGAACTTCTACTTCCATTAGTTTAAGAAATAAGTTATGTAATAAGTCTCTACCTCTATTAGCTCAAGATAAAAAAGTTTGATATGGATTATACTAATGAAGTCAAGATCAAAATCGGGGATATTTGCATATTGGATAGTGGTATAACGCACACTATTCTCAAATATAAAACGTACTTCTCTGATTTAAAGCCAATAAAGACAACTATCAATACAATATCAAGTCCTTTAGACTTGATTAAAGGAATTGGTAAAGTCAAGTTCATATTGCCATATGAAACAAAGGATTTTATAAAATTTGCTTTGTTTTCACTAAAATCCAAAAGAAATTTGTTGAGTTTCAATGACATATATCTTCATGAATATGATGCTCAGTCTGTAACTAGAAGAAATACGAAGTGTATATATATATATATATATATATATATATATATATATATATATATATATATATATATCTTACTACATATTGAAGGAAACGCATCATGAATGAAGTGCATATTAAAAAAACTATCAAAACTTTATTCGGGATCGCATTACACACAATAAATATGCTTGAGTCACATATGATAGTTAAAGAAGATTTATAAGCATTAACTTTATGGCAGGACTGTTTAGGTTATCTTGATTAAATAATGATGTGCAGAAATATTGAAAACTCATATGGACATTCATTGAAGGGGTAGAAAATCCTTTAGACTAGTAAAATTCCATGTGAGGTTTGTTCCTTTGGGAAATTGATCATGAGACCATCACCAGCTAAAATTAAAATTGAATCACCTACATTTCTTGAACGTATTCAAGGTGATATAAGTAGGCCTATTCACCCACTTTGTGGATCATTTCGATACTTTATGGTGTTGATATACGCCTTTAGTAGATGAACACAAGTTTGTCTATTATTTACTCGCAATGTGACATTTTTGAGATTTCTTATTCAGTTAATTAGATTTCGAGGACGATTTCCTGCTTAAAGAAAATTGCACTTGATATTGCTGGCTAGTTTACGTCTCAAACTTTCAATAATTATTGTATATCAATTGGGATTACTGTTGAGCATCATGTTGCCCATGTCATACACAAAATGATTTGGTTGAATCACTAATTAACCGCCTCCAACTTATTGGTAGACTATTAATAATGAGAACAAAGCTTCCTTTTTC
Organism: Agave tequilana; assembly: GCA_038442645.1. NCBI lineage: Eukaryota > Viridiplantae > Streptophyta > Magnoliopsida > Asparagales > Asparagaceae > Agave > Agave tequilana. The sequence goes on along the minus strand of JAVJIF010009973.1, from coordinate 63,614 downwards.
TATATGGGGTCATGCAATTTTATATGCTGCAGCGTTAATTCACATTAGACCAAGTGTATATCATGAGTACTCCCATTACAATGTCATTTGGTCAAGAACAAAATATTTTTCACCTTAGAATTTTTGGTTGTGCTATTATGTCCCAATTGTCTATCACAACGCACAAAGATTGGTCCTCAAAGAAGACTAAGAATATATTTCGGGTATGAATCTCCTTCTCTCATAAGAAATCTCGAGCCACAAACTGGTAATGTTTTTACAGTCTATTTTGCCGACTGTCATTTCAATGAGTCAATTTTTACAGTATTAGGGGGAGAAAAGAAACAACTGAAATAAATTACATAGAGCAAGCTCTCTTTCTTCTATCTTGATTTTCACACAAAACAATGTGAGTCAAAAGTGTAAAAGATTATGCATTTACAAGAAATAATAAATCAATTGTCAGATGTGTTCACTGATATAAAAAGAATGAATAAATCATACACAGTAATTGCAAACGCTCCTGCTCGAATTGAAATCCTAAAAAGATTATTTAAAAATAAAGTCACTAAGGAGTCCAAAACACGCCTGCAACATGGTAGACCAATCAGTTTTAAAGATAAAAATCCTCGAAAAGAAAGAGAACAAATAAGCATGATGACCCCAATATGGAGAAATGTATCTCAAAAGAAATACAAAATAAGATAAATCAAGAGATACAAAGCTCTAAAAATATAGAAAATTATGAGATCTCTATTGATTATATCAGTACAGCGGGATTATGAAATGTAATAAGATGAAAAATATTGATGAAATATTTTGCTATTTCGTAGCATGTGATATTGTTAACGGAAATGAGGATCCTGAACCAAGATCTGTCACCGAATGTCAAAATAGATACGATTGAATTAAATGAAAAGATGTTATATAGGCCGAATTGAATTCTCCTAATAAGCATAAAGTATTTGGATCTATTATCATCGCGCCTGAAGCCGTGAGACCTGTGGGATATAAATGAATTTTTGTACGAAAACGCAATGAGAAAACGAGATTATGAGGTACAAAGCTCAACCTGTTGCACAAGATTTTTCACAAAGACTTATAATTGATTATGAAAAAATATATTCTCCAGTAAAGGATGCAATTATGTTTAGATTATTTAATCAGCCTAACAATTTTTAAAAATTTAAAAATGCGTCTTATGAATGTTATTATATTTTATTTATACGGATTGTTTGATAGCAATATTTATCTGAAAATCTCTGAAGGATTTAAGATGTTTAAAGCATCAAGTTCAAAACCCAAAGAGTTATATTCGATTAAATTATAAAGATCATTATATGTGTTAAAGTAATCAGAACATATGTGGTATAATTGCTTAAGCGAGTATTTATTGAAGGTGTGAACAATCCTATATGCGTATGTGTTTTATTAAGAAACAACACATGATTTTATTATCATTGCTGTGTATGCTAGTGATTTAAATATCATTGGGACTCATAAAGAAATTTTAGAAGCAGTGGTATATTTAAAAGAGAATTTTGAAATGAAAGGCCTTAGAGAAACTAAATATTGTATTGGTTTACAGATTGAGGCCCTTCAAAGTGATATACTTTTGCATTAATCAAACCATGCTGATAAGGTCTTGAAAGTTTTAGCATGAATAAGACAAATCCTTCAAGTACTCCAATGTTTGTTAGATCATTGAGTGTAAAAAAAACATCCAATTTGCCCTTGCGAAAATAATGGAAAGGTTTTTATTCTGAAGTATCATACCAAAGTGCAAGTGGAACTCGTATGCATTTTACTAATTGTACCCGATTAAGTATAACATTTGTAACTAATCTATTAGCAAGATTTAGTTTTATCCCACTCGGAGACATTGGAATAAAATTAAGCATGTGTTTCGTTATTTTCGTGCAACAACATATTTGTTTTATCCCAAAGGATCAAAACAAGAAATAAATGGCTATGCAGATGCATGCTACCAGTCAGATTCACATAAAATTAGATCTCAAATGGGATATGTGTTCACATGTGGAGGTACGATGATCTTTTGACATTCATAAAAGCAGACACTTATTATCACTTATTCTAATTATGCTGAAGTCATATTACTCCATGAAGCGGATCGAGAATGTGTATGACCGAGTTTTATGACTTAACACATCCAAACAACTTGTGAATTACAAATCAATAGAGATCCAACAATACTATTTGAAGACAACGCTGCATGCGTTGCTAAAATGAAGGAATGATACATCAAAAGCGACCGAACCAAATACATATATCAAAGCTCTTCTCATTCAACCAAGGGTTTGAAAAGGATAATGAATATAATATTCAGTATATTTGATCAAATGATAATGTGTCAGATCTCTTCACTAAAACACTTTCCACTACAACTTTTAGAAAACTTATTCGTGTTATTAGGATGTGTCATCTGTGAGATTTATGAAGAAGAACCATCCATGCCAACTTGAAGGGGAGCTTACGTGGCTGTACCTTTTTCTCCTTATCATAGTTTTTCCCACTGGGTTTTCCATGTAAGAATTTAACGAGGCATCATAGAACACATATGCAAAGGTGTATTCTTTTTCTCTTCTCTATGATTTTATCTCATTGAATTTTTCCTAACAAGGTGTTTTAATGAGACATTATGAATGATGGACAACCAAAAAGGAGTGTCATGAAGTCAAAGATGACTGTCACTATTAACCCTAATAGTATGACACTGTTCATAAATGACATAAGCGATAATATCAGCAAGCAAATAGTACCCCATAATTTCATTATAAATAGGCTCTTTTTGATTTATTTTTATGTACCTCTAAAATCAATAAAAATTTCTCATTCTCTTATTTCTCTCAAGAAATTCTCTGTAGATGTTTTATTTTTCAGTTTTTACAACAATGGAGTAATTTGAGTCCCCATTGCTTATTGGAAACTTTTGAAAAGTTAAAAACAATTTAATCACCTATTCATTTTACAACTACCATTAAATACACTTCTTAAAGTTTAAAAACACTTTTCACTTTCCAACAGCCATCAAAGCCCCAATGCCCGGCTGGAATGGAAGGCTGAACTGTTCAGTGCAGTTTTCATATTTACAATCACATCAACTAATTTAGTCCTACCTTCAAGAAGAATTTTTTTCTTGAAAAACTTGCCAATTAAAGGGACTCGACCTTTAGATTTGACTACATGGGGCCCACACACCCCAAAACACAACGTGAACTTGGGATAAGGCCTCATGCCACATCCAACAAAAACCAGTCCCCTACGGACATACTCAACTCAAGAAAGCTGAAGATGACATTCACATTCTATGCGAGCTCGCCAACAGTACAAAATCCCTCTCCAAGTCTCCCTCTTTCCAAACACAGAAGAGCTCAATCATGGAGGATCAAGAAGCTAAGCAAGCAGCAGGATGGCTGATCTCAGATACCAGTCTGGGTTTGGCAACCACCTGTCATCTGAGGCCCTGCCTGGGGCTCTGCCCCAGGGGCAGAACAGCCCATTGACCTGCCCCTATGGGCTCTATGCAGAGCAGATCTCTGGCACCTCCTTCACTGCCCCAAGAAAGTCCAATCAGAGGAGGTATTGTTTTGATTCTTTGATCTTGGCTCAAATTTGTGATTTTTGTTTGACGGGTCTTTTGTTTTTGTCAGTAGTTGTGGTTTGTGTATTAGCTGTCTGTAGATGGAGCTTGAAATTACTGCTCATGTTTTCTCTCATCTCAAGATTATTAGCAGTGCTAACTCTCAACTTACCAAAAACCTTAGCTCAAAAGGCTACAATTTTGACTCTTTGGATATTCTTTTTTGGAGTTTAGAATGAGTATCAACTATTCCTACATTTTCTGTGGAAAAATATGGCTATATTTCAAGATCTTGGATCAACTATGATTTTTATTGATGGGTCTTTTGTTTTGTCACAAGTTGTGGTTTGTATATTAGCTGTCTATGGGTAGAGTTTGAAATTATGGGTCTGTTCAGTAAAGGAGATCATGGTCTTGAAGCTTGTGGTTGCTCATTCTTATCTTCAAACCTTACTCAAGAAGTGCTATTTTTGACTTTTTGGATTTTTTTTTTTTTTGGGAGTCTAGAATGAGAATTATCTATCAACTATCCCTTCTTTTTTCAGTAAGAGAGTATGGCTGTATTCATGATTTGGCTGATTTTATACAAAATTTTTTTGATGAAGATTATTTTGTCAATAGTCGTCCTTTTTGTTTAGCTGTCTATGGATAAAATTCAAAATTATGGGTATCATATTGTCTCAGTTTTAGTTTTTTGTTTCTTGCCCTTTTTAGTAGAAGGAATTATGGGTATTGAAGTGTCGTTTGTTGTGAACTATCAGTGCTCATTCTTGCTCTTAATTCAAGAAGGATAGGATTTTGGATTCCTTCAAGAGGGTATAGGCTTATTGGGGCTTTATTCTGATTTCGGAAATTGGGTGAGTAAAGAAACTATGATTCTTTTAGGTGATCCCAGATGAAGCTAGGACTTGTGTTATCACTTCATAATGCTTAATTCCTCTCTCACTTTCACGCTTTGGCCCAAGAAGCTGAAATTTGACCTTTTTCTTCTTGGTTTTGGCTAGGACCATGATATGGTCGCTTGGATTCCACGATATATTTAAGCAACAAAACGAGCTTGGCTTTGGCAGGATGATATTTCCTTTCCACATAGGAGGCTATGCGTTTGATTCTTCCCAAAGAGTTACTTCTCCATTTATGGGAGCTTCTTGTTGGGTTTGTAAGGACTTGAGCACCATCCCAAAAGACTAGCGTTCTAAGTGGGGTTGCCCAAATCCTTATATATCCAAGACCATCCCCATGTTTAGTCGATGTGGGACTATTTGTTCGATCCAAATCCCAACAATCCCCGTCGAACAAAGAGTCACCATGGAAGATCGAATGCTCAATCGAGATCCAACTCTTCACTGCGTGGGGGCAGATCACGCTTTATGTGAAATACCAACTACAACTGGCCACTCCGCTACACCGCGTGGGTGAAGACACACCCATTGCAAAAGAGAACCATTGTCGAATATCTCGCGAGCCTAACAATCGCACGTTAAGTGTTTTTTTCAAATTGCTTTACAGGGCCCACTACTGCGCCTTCTTACGCCAAATTGGGGAATCAACAACATCGTACATCACCCACACACACGACTAAGTTCGGAGCATGACTCTGATACCAATTGTTGCGCAACGGGTTGATATGCTTTGATACTAGTCATTGCAGATCGGCGCATCGGAAAGATTCGGGCAATGATAAAAAGAAGAAAGATATTCCGAGGTACAGAAAACCAACACACAATTTAACGTTGTTCCATCGATCAAACAGATCGTGTGTACGTCCACAGGAGAAGGGGAGAAACTTTATTAAACTTGGCAAGAATTAGATGAGAAAGCCTTGACGGCTATTCAACTTTACTTGACGGATGAAGTGTTGGATCGGTTTTGTTCGGAGAAACTAACATCCTCGTTATGGGAGCGACTTCAGGATCATTATCTGAAGAAGTCGTTGGCGAATAGGTTGATTCTAAAGCAGTATCTTTTTCTTCTCCGTATGCATGAAGATACACTTATCAAGTCTCAACAGAAGAATTCTTCTCTATTATCAACGATTTAAATAAGATGGAGATTAAGATAAAAAAATGAGGATCTAGCATTTCTATTACTTTGTTCTTTATTTTCTTCATACAAGAGCTTAGGGAAGCTATCATCTATGGAGGCAAATCAACTATCAAGATCAATGAGGTCAAGGAGCAGAATCAATTTTTTTATAAGATTTTACAATACTAACTTTTATTTGGACTATGCAATGATCTTAGCCTTTGGATGCTTGAAGAATCTTGATCAATCTTATTAGGAGTTGATCCCCTTGATCTAGATGAATTCTGGACCCTTTATCTTTAGAAACAAGCTCTTCATTGAATAAAAACTTAGTCCTATTCGTACTCCATTAGAAAAGAAAACCGGCGCTTGAAAAGAAAACTGATTCTGCTTCAGAAAACACCCTGTATAGTCGACTAGACCGACAGTCGATTAATTCCTGAAATTAGTCAACTTATAATTGACTACTGTAAACTGCTCTTTCTTTGTTTCTTGCCTCTGTATCTGCCTTAGTCGATAGTCGACTAGGCTTGTGTTTTAGTCGACTAATAAACCTTACTTGTCGAGTAATCAGCACCTACATGGTTTGCTTCTTCTTGTTTCAAACCATCATCTCCTCCGACTCGATTATATCTTCTGGGGCTATCATCTCCTCTTGAAAACAAGACAAAATTCTAACAATCTCCATCTTGACTTGCTTTTCAATCTTTTAATAAAACACCTTGAGATTTGGATTATCTTGATCTTTCCTTAGTTGTTACTATACCGTGAAGCCTTTAACTCTTGCCCTTCTCTCTGGGGGCCATCTCGAGCCTTGCCCAGATGCACCCTTTCTTCTTCCTGCAACACTTTGACCTAGTTCATGCCCCTTGCAGTCTTCCTCGAAGTTTTACCTCTCAATGAGCTCTCTTCCAAGCTTATCCCTAGAACTTCATCTCAAACGGAGTTTTTTTCTTCAGCTTGTATAACCCTCCACACTTCTCTCCTTTCGGGATTATCCTGTCTTCTTAGCTAACTGTGACGATGCCTTGTTGTATTTGGATCTAACATCCTTCTTCGTCGAGCACCCTTATAAATATTAGATTGTACTATATCTGTGGGTCTATCGGACTGCCTCCAGAGCACGCATTGTCCCAGCTCTTTCTGTAACATTGACTGTCCCCATGCCAATGATCTCACAAGTCGAGCCATCCATCATCTTGACAGTCCCTTCCTCTTTTACAATCAAGGAGTTGAACAGCTCTGTTTGGGAACATAGATAAACTGTACTACCTGAATCAAATATTCAACTTTTGCCTTGAGAAGTATTATCTTTGTAGGAAGTCATTACTATGGTGTCTCTCTACATCTGCCTTGCAACTTGTCCCTTCTTCTTCAGCTACTCTTGCCGATGCTTGCAGTCATTCTTCCAATTACTTTCCCTATGATAAAAGTAATACCTTTGACGAGCTTGGACTTTTTCTTCTCTTCATTTCCTTCCCGTGACCACCAAGCTCGATCCTATCTGCTCCTCTTGATTTGGCCTTTTACTAATCTCATTAGATAAGAGAGTTGATGTGACCTCTTTCAAGATGAGAGTTTTCTTACCATAGAACATGGTGGTGATAATGTGATCATATGACTGTGGAAGTGAACTATCAACGCCTTGTCCTCCTCGTGGATCTTGACATTAACGGCTAGAAGCTCGTGATGACCCGTTTGAAGAAGCTTAAATGCTCCAACAATGCTGTCCCTTCGTTCATGCGTGGCCCATATAGTTGTTTCTTGCGATATAACTTGTTGGAGAGGCTTTTCGTCATATGCAATATCTCTAACCTTGACCACAATCCTGTAACCGTTTTTTCATCCATCACGTTGCACATAACCTCGTCTGCGAGAAATAGTTAGATCGTGCTTGCCGCTTTTAGATCCATCTCTTCCCAATTCTTGTTTGACGTACTCGCAGGTTTTGCTGACTTACCTTTCAAGGTCTTGTGAAGACCTTGTTTTACCAGCAACGCTTTCACCCTTTTTTGTCATAAATCAAAGTTTCCTTTGCCATTGAACTTCTCTACCTCGAACTTTGTCGTAGAACTTCCTATCTTAGACATATCGCCCTTCGTCAACCTTTAGCTCTGGTACTACTGTTGTGAAATTGATATGCTATGATACCAATTGTTACTCTCAGGATCGACGTATGCGGAACTTGACAATATGATTAGTACTTGCAAAAGAAAACTATTGTAAAGCAAACTAGCAATACCTAGACAAAAGAGCAATAAGAAAGAACACGTGGATTTAACGTGGTTCGACCCAAACTTGGCCTACGTCCATTAGAGAGAATTTGAAAGAGCTTTACTAAAAGACTTGATACAAAGAGATCTAACTTCCCTCTTAATGCAACATGAGTATTCACCTTCTTTCTTAATCTAGACCCAGATTACAAGAGTATTACTTTATCTCTATGCACCTTCACCTTGCTCCTTTATTTCTTGACTTCCTTCTGATCTCCTTGGTGTTCACCTTTTTCTCCTTGAGATCAGTATTTTTTGTATATCATAATGCTTGGTTACAACTTTTATTTATGAGATTTTATAGTACTAACTCCTATTTGGACTATGAGATGATCTTGACTTTGGATGCTTGAAGAATTTTGATCAATTCTGAGTTGATCCTCTTGATCTAGAAAAATTATGGACCTTTAATATTAAAAACAAACCCTTTATTGAATAAAAATTGATTCCTATTTATACTTCATCAGAAAAGAAAACCGGCGCCTGAAAAGAAAACTGATTCTGTTGCATAAAACATCTTGTATAGTCAACTAGACCATATGACTAATCGACTAATTCCTGAAATTAGCCGACTAATACTCTTATATAGTCGACTATTGTAAACTGCTCCTTCTCTGTTTCTTGCCTCTGTATCTGTCCTAGTCCACTATGTGTTAGTTGACTAATAGACCTTACTAGTTGACTAATCAACACTTGCATGGTTTGCTTCTTCTTTCTTCAAGCCATCATCTTTTTCAACTTGATTGAATCTTCTTGGGCCATCATCTTCTCTTGAAAACAAGGCAAAATCCTAACACGATGTGGGACTAATCTCACTATACATATCAATCCTCACCTAAGAGACATTAGTGAGACCAAGTGAGATCTAATATCGGGAACCAATTGTTGATTAGTTAATTCACAATAAATTAATTAACAATTTTAATTTAACAGTCAAATCCCTATCTGACCAACTGTTCATAAAAGCTCTTCCATGATATGAGATTATTATATCAAATTGTATTTACATTTATTTCCTTCCAACATCTAGTTACTTTTCATTTAGACTTTAACTGAGTAAGACTCAATCACATATTTACTCAAGCCTGAAGTCTTTTAGCCCTGTGGATATAAAAAAATTGAAATAATTTTCTTTATATAATAATTTCATAATAAAATAAGATTTGAAAAAAAATATTTTCAAAATACTTGTTGACGAGATTTTAAATAACCTCACGGGCTAAAGAGAGTGAACTAATACTAATCGATATGAGCATGTCACATTCCATGTAGGTAGTATTCATTGCTTTTGTAAATGCACTCAAGTGGCTCAATATTTCAGGTTCCTTAATCTCGTTAAAGAACAAGATTTACCATCACATCAAAGCATACATAAATTACAAATCGAAAACGACAACACCATCTAGTGGAAGGGTTAGTGTAACAGTTTGAATTCTCTCTCTCTTAAGTCACTAGTCTTAGAAAACTCAAACATGGTCTTATACTACACATATTTTTATATGTGCTCATGAAGTATACCTGAGAATCACCATCATAATGACTGTCAGTATTATGCATGATAACTTATTGCAACGTGGTATCCCAAACTAATTGCAGGTTAAGTATTATTTTAAGAGATCACTAAAACACATCGTGTATGTGATCCATTCAAGTACATGATCTAACAATTAAGATATCTAAGGATTATTATAACATTTATAATCAATATATACCCAATTAAGTATATGCATGAGAAAATCACTTTATTATTAAACTAATATTACTAAAGATGCATTGGATGTGTAAGGGCACTCAATGCAATTCTAACAATTTTAGTTTTTATGGGGAAAAGAAATTTATAAGAGGTATGTTATTGATTAATATCAATCCAATAAACCCTATTTAATTCTTCTACTAGTTAGAATACTAGTTTGACAATCCTCCTTAACACAGATATAGAAATTGGTTAAGGGAAAGAATAAAGAAAAGAGAAGAAAGAAAAGATTGCTTTTTTGTGTTATTTATTTCCTATTTTTTATTTTTTTATTTTGTTGACTATAAACTGGTCATGGAGGAAGAATTCAAAAGGGAAATTAAGTTGATCTCTTGCTATTCCTCTTCTCTATTTTGTTTTTCTCTTTTTATTTTCATCTTAAAATTTCATCACACTATCCACCTCGTTTGAAATAAATTAATATAAAAGGGACGTTTTTTTTGGGGAAAGGCTGTAATCTGGTTAAATGTTTTGATTACTTCAGTTAGACATTTTTTGGAATTTAATTAAGTTTAGTAGAATTTAGTTAGAAATTCATTTAGATCTAGTTGTTTAAGGAAGTTGAGAAACTCAAGCTAAAATTTAGGTAATAGTTGGGCACTTATTCAACTAATACAATGAAGGCATATGGGTGTTTAAGGAATTTTAGAAAATCAAGCTAAAATTTAGCGAACAATTGGGCATGCACTGAACTAATGCAATAAAGGCATTTAGCGTTTATTATTGTACAATAATAAACGTATTTTAGCTGTTTTAAAGGCATGTGAATCATCAAGGGGGTCACTATTGGAATACCATGACACAAATTTTGCACAATCTACTAATATATGTGATTTTTCTCCTATTTGTTTGGTTGGGGGGAGGGGTCACGTGCCTCCTTGGCTTTCATGTGGCTCCACCACTGGGTAGGGCTAGGGTTTTCTTGTATTACTATATGTATATCTCATGTGAGATAAGGTGTATATCTCATGTGAGATAAGGGTTTTGAAAAATATGTGAGATGTGAGAGAGAAATAGTTGGTTTTATTGTAAATCTTGTATGATTCCTCCTCTCACAGTAGATCTTATAGTTATGCCCCATGGATGTAGGCTGAGATTGGACATCCAAACCACATAATTCTGGTAGTCTTCTTGTGTTTGTGATTTTGTATCTCGTGTGCTCGAGTTAATTGATCTCATGATGAGTTGAGATTGGAGGCTCCATCCCAAACACTTCCTTCCCCAATTTAAAGCCAATTATTTGATTATATCAACACAATCCGAACAATCCAATATGGTTGTCCTCATGTAGAAATTTGTTTAAAATAATCCAATCTAGGGATCCTCATATGAATATGAAAAGAAGAAACAAAAGAATTACTTTTCTTTTTTTACTTCGCAAATTTTCAAGTGTCATTTTATTTTCCCTTTTTGTTGATTTATCTGTTATTTTTCTATGTTTGGCAGCTGGTTATATCGTATAAAACCCTCTGTTACTCATGAGCCATTCTACCCCCGGGTCCCCGGCCACAAACACCTAGTCAGCGAGTTCAACCAATCCACAAGCTCTGCTACTCCTACGCAACTGCGGTGGAAGCCTGCTGATATTCCCGATTCTCCTACAGATTTTATTGATGGGCTTTATACTGTCTGCGGAGCAGGGAGTTCGTTCCTCCGACAGGGATATGCAATTCACATGTAATTCAATATCTTTTTTTTGGCTTTAGTTAGTTTTACTCCTTTCAAATAACTAATTAAGCATATTGATATGGATGATTCATGTGTGATTGGGTGTTTCAGATTTAGCTTAGTTAATATATCTCATTTTCTTTTTCTATGTTCATTTTTAATGTTAAATTATAACCTATAATGTGTAGGAAGCTTCTTTACAGAAAATTGGCATGCATGTTCCTCTATGTTTGCTGCATCATGCGTGCCCATCTATGCTCGTGTTAGACACTTGTGAACTTGTAAACCTGTTGACACCTTGAATGTATAAACAAGATAAGGTATCATATGCCTTATTTTGGGGGGAAAAAGTAATTGGTTTGCAATTTGCAAATCAATTTCCTCTTGAGGGAAATTTCAAACACGAAAAGCAAACCAATATATACATATTTTGTATTCAATATGCCAAAAAGACATTTTACAAATCAATTTAGTTTTGAAGGATCTTTCAAACATTCAGTTGTAAAAATTCACTTGTAGCCATGTCCCCATGTCTAGATTTTCAAGAATTGACTTGACCAACACCTCGTATCCGTGTCAAAGTGTGAAACTCGTGTACATGTGTCTTAGAAGTCAGCCTATAAATCATAGCATATAACTTGGATGATTCATGTGTAGTTGGGTTTTTTTTTTTTCAATCCTTCTCTGTAAGGGGGTTTAATCTTCAATTTGTTTCTTTTCAAGAAGATCATTTTGGATCGTTCTTCCTTCAGTGGGATATTTCTGTAGCTAACCCCTGTCTGGCTTAGTTTTTTTTTCTCATGCTTTTTTGTTTCCCATAATTGAAAAGGGAATTTGTCTTCCTAGTACAATTATAAAATCACAGATGAAGATCTCTTTTTTGTAGCTTCCATGTGCTTAAGCAGCTAATGACTAATTGGAAATATTTGTACAGCATTTCCATTTTGCATCATGTTGTTGTTGTTGCTATTAGCTTATTATTGTTCTTCTCTGGCTTATAAGGTGTAAACTAGACAGCATTTATGATTTTGTTTCCTTTTCAACTTATGTAAAAAAAAGGAAAAAATCAAGCTGAATATCACATATTGAATGAATTGTGTTAAAGTAGTTTTACTCTTCTCTACTTGCATGCACTTTCTGGAATATACTTGCATGCACTTTCTGGAATGAATTGTGTTAAAGGGTGGGGGCCTCAAACCTTTTTCCTGTCATATTCTCATAATATTTTTTCATACTAAAGGTGTTTTGTTTATTCGGTAACCTTAATGCATGCTACCCTTGAGTAATCCTTCACACTAAACTTCATAGACTTAATTCTAGCTGATGTCAGTTTATTTCCAAATCCTTTTAAAATCATCAGAAGAATAGTAGAATGAATATCTCTGTAGGAGCTCTTTCAATTAAATTAGAGATCATAGTCATCATCTTTACTACTAAACATCACTAAACTTTTCACGTCGTATTTGAACCTTGACTAATATTTCAAAATTTTGTATTGGCTTGTATTTTGATAAACGAGTCATGATCTTCCAACACATGCATTCAAAACGAAACTTGTATCTACCATGTTATATGCTGCTAATATCTGACATGCAGATGAACTTCTACAAATGTAGGTATGCTGCTAATAAATCCATGGATGGTTGTGCGTTCTGCAATGCAGATGGTGATTTTCTAATAGTCCCCCAAAAAGGAAGTAAGTGTTCCTTTAAATTTTTTAGGTTCAGTGTTTTGTATGTGACTCTAAATTCCTTCCTTATTGATTCTGTGGCTTGAACATCTTGGAGCTTATACCCATGATTCCCATGTTCAAATATGGACCTTACAACTTATAATTTTTACATTAATAATAATTTTTCTTGGAGTCTTGGTCCATAGTCTCCGAACATATTTAACCATCCATCCACCTCTATTTTATGCAAGGTGGGACTTAATCTAACCATTTCCCACTTTGTCTTATTCCCTTTGACTTAGGTGATTGAACCATCCATATGGGAGCCAAAACTTCAAGAATCTGTGTCTTGTACCAGCAATGTGCAAAATTAACCCATTGTCTTAGTGGTTCTATGCACCCGAGCGCAACCACCAGAAAGTTGTCCTACTTGCACCCTGTGATTCCATGCTTGACCTCAACATGAGATTGATGTAAACCGGGAGGATCGCAATAACCTTCAAACTAAAAATTGTAGAAATAGGGTTTTGAAAGAAGAAATAGAAAATATATTAGGGTTTAGAGAAAAAACTGGATAAATGTTGGGCTTCAACCCCTTGCGCGGGCTTCACACCCTTACACTGCGGGCTTCACACCCAAATACTCAAGAGAACCCTCAAGAGAATTTAACTGAAAAGTTTTTAATTATTCATTGTCCATCTTATTGATTGAGTTGAGTCTCTTTATATGGGCTGTTATAAAGCGAACTTCCCCATCACAATCGATGTGGGACTAAATTTCAATAAAAAAAACAAATAGACTCAAATAAAATAAACCAAGCCATAAAGTCATCTAAGAACTGGTGATGTCCTCATCAATTCCCCTGGGGTAGGAGAAACTTGACCCTGTCGAGTGGGGGCTCCTCTCACGAAACATCTCAATCGGGTCAAAATGGTGGCCGCGACAGCAACACTGGTGCATCATGGCTGACCGAGGTGGCGGAGGTGAAAATAGAGAAGAAAACATTGAAGGAAATTGAAACCAGAGGCTCGATGCCAAACTGATGTAAACCGGGAGAATCGCAATCACCTTCAAACTAAAAATTGAAGAAATATGATTTTGAAAGAAGAAATAGAAAAGATATTAGGGTTTAGAGAAAAATGGATAAATGTTGGGCTTTGCACCCCTTGCGCGAACATTGCACCCCTTGTGATTTCAGGGGTCACCCCTACAACTGTTTCGACTGGGAGACGCAGCGGAAACGAACCACATGATCTACTAAGGCAGTATGAAAAAGAGAAGAAGATATTCTAAAGTAGATAGAAAGCCAACAAACAATATAACGTGGTTCCACTGATCAAACAGATCGTGTGTACGTCCACGGGAGAAGGGGTGAAACTTTATTAAAACTTTGAGGGAATATAATAAGAATTATTTACATCTCACGCTGAGAAGATTACAAGCCCTTGATGGTTGTCAAGTACATCGAACCCTTGTGGTTAAGCTTCTCTCACGAATCTCTCACCTAGACGAATTACACCCTTAGGAATTACAAATTCATTAGATTCTCTTTGAATATATTGAAGGGCACCCCTAAGGGTTATTTATATACTATAGAACTCTCCTAGTCTTAAACAAACTCCATTAATATGAACAATCACCGCCTAAGAATAAAGAAAACTCGAATCCAATACAGACTCAAAACCGATCCAGAAAAAGAAACTGCCAGATTTACATTAGTTGACTAGGCCTGGGTATTAGTCAACTAATACATTGTATTGGTCTACTAGTCCCAAATCCTAGTCGACTACTTTGACAACTCCTGAGAACCCCAACTCTCTGTTGGCCCAGCATAGTCGACTATATAATGTATTAGTCTACTAATCCAGGTGATTAGTCGATTATACCCTGTATTAGTCGACTATTCCTATGCATAGATTCTTGTATATATTCGTTCTTTGATCTTCAAGTTTCATCTGCCTTCACAATGTATTCACCTCATAATCCTAACAATTTCCCCCTTGACTTGAATACGTCGAAGTCCGAGAATAGCCACCATGCTCCATGTGCTCGCATCCACGCATAATTGAACAAACTTGACTTCGTCTCCATTTCACTCCCTCTTCTCCATAAACCCCTCATGGGGTTCACAACTCGATTAGGTCGAATTAGTTCAGGCCCAATCTAAACTTTATCACCCAACGATCTCCTCGATCCACACAATATTTATGAGACTTTACTCCACCATAGGAATAACGATCTTGACTACCTTGTTGCACGCTTAGTCCCAATCTCTCTTCGGGTTACAACTGAATATCTGAGCTTGAAACCATCGTTATCTCTGATTGTTTCACAACCGTCGCTTCCGAAGCCGAGGATACATGCAACCCACCAACTGTAACTTTTGAATTTTACAATATAGACACATGCCGACACGTTCGGCCTGAAATTTCACATGAGCCTCTTTGGAGACTTTCGTAAGATTACTTTCAGAACTGAAACTAACCCCTTTCTCTTGTAGGGCTCGAAGAGAGATGAGATTGTATCTTGATGCGGGGACATGACGAACGTCTTGAAGAGTAGTGATGCATTCATCATGAGATCGAAACTGGATTGTTTCTTTGCCAATCATCTTGCTTGTAGCAGAATTCCTCATGAAGACTTCTCTTCCTTAAACTGAAGTATATGAAGAGAACATCTTCCTATTGGAACTGATGTGATGTGAACATTCAGAGTCAATAATTTATCTATTTTTATTACCAACTGATCAGTTTGTAACAGATATAACGTTGCACTGTTCTTCATCTTTTCCAATCAATTCAGTGACTTAGCATCTCGTTGTTTCTTCGTTCGAAGCCAACAATCAGCTTTAATGTGCTCCTTGTGACAATAATTGTACGTCAAATTCTTATGTTTTGAGTTGCCCATGGAACTTTCATTATTACTCCTCTCTTAAAATAATGAATGTTAGAATAGTTATTGGGTTATTAGTTATTGAGCTGTTAGACTTCTACCCAATAGACCCATACCCATCGTTTTTATTATATATATGTATTGTCTCTCCTTTATTATCAATTAATTCTTTTTAGAGTTTTCTATTTCTCTACTTGGTATCAGAGCAAGAGAAACCCTAACCCTCAAAATTTCCCCCTCTTAAATTTGCAAAAAAATTACTGTTCACGTGAACAGGTGTGGTACTGTTCACGTGAATAGTAATAGGTGCCACAACTACTCAAATCATATTTTAAATTTGATCTGGCTTTTTTGATGCTCTACAAGCTCTGTTTGGTGAGATTTGATCTGTTATTACTCAAAAATCAGATTTTTACATTTGATCTGATTTCTTGAATGCTCTACGAGACTTCTCTAGTGAGATCTGCTCTGTTTATTGCTCAAAAATCAGATTTTTACATCTAATCTGGCTATTTAAGACTGTTTATGCTACTATTTGTTAATTAAGTTACTTATTTCTCTTCATTACTGGCTGTTTACTGCTATTACTGGCTATCTTTCTGGTGATTCTATAACTGGCTGCGATGTCTGTTATCTCAAGTCTTTCATCCTCTCTTGTTCCTCCATCTTGGCTCTCTGATGATACTGCTCATGTTCTCTCGGATACTGCTTCTGCACCTTCTGGTACTCCTACTATTCAGATATCACAGGACGAGTATGACAGGTTACGTCAGCTCGAGTTCTGTCAGACAGGTCATTCATCAACTTATCCATCCTCTTCAGGTATGAATGCTTATATTGTCTCTCCTCACAGATCTTGGATATTAGATGCAGGAGTCTCATCTCACATGACAGGTATTAAGGACAAATTCACATCTTTACATCATTCCACTCAATTATCTTCTATTAACATTGCTGATGGTACACAATCTCCTGTCCTTGGTGACCGGGTAGTTCAGGTTACTCCGTCCTTGAACCTTAAAAATGTGTTTTATGTTCTAAAATTTTCTGTAAGCTTGTATCCATCAGCCAGTCACCAAACGACATAACTGCAGTGTAACTTTTTTCCCTTCTTACTGTGTCTTTCATGACCTGACAACTGGGAGGACTGGTTCAGGTCATGAGAGAGGAGGCGTGTACTATTTGGATAACGGAGTATCCTTTATAGCTTAGTTGCAGGTCAACCTGATCATATTTTATTCTGGCACTGGCGTTTGGGTCATCCCTCATTACAGAAGCTTCAGTCAGTAATTTCTATTGAGTCTTCTTTCTCTACACTTGGTTGTGCGTCTTGTGAGATGGGCAAGCATCGTGTCTCTTTTCCGAATCGAGTCATTAACTGTGATAGTTCTGCATTTGAGTTAGTTCATTCTGATGT
Source organism: Agave tequilana (assembly GCA_038442645.1). Classification (NCBI taxonomy): domain Eukaryota; kingdom Viridiplantae; phylum Streptophyta; class Magnoliopsida; order Asparagales; family Asparagaceae; genus Agave; species Agave tequilana. Next base: position 46,334 of record JAVJIF010009973.1, on the reverse strand, counting down.
TTAGGGTCCTAATCATGTGCCTTCATCTAAAAGTTTTAGATATTTTGTCATCTTCATTGATGATTTCTTTCATATGACTTGGCTATATTTGCTAAAAGAGAGGTCTGAAGTTTCTGGTGTCATCGAATTTTTTCATAATAAAATAAAAACCCAATTTTCTACCTCTATGCGTGTGCTTCATACTGATAATGGCTTAGAATATATAAAAATAATGTGTCTTTTTTTGTTCTAAGAATGAGATTATTCATTAAACCTTTTGTTCTCATACGCCCCCAACAGAATGGTGTTGCGGCACGCAAACACAGACACATCCTAGATGTTACTTGAATCATGATGATTCATATGAATGTTTCGAAGTATTTGTGGGCTGATGCAGTGTTAATCGCCTGTCATTTGATTAATAAGATGCCCTCCTCAGTTCTTCATGGTAAAATTCCTTTTTCATATCTATATCCTGACAAAAGTATCTTCTTAGTTTCTCCGCGTGTTTTTGGTTGTACATGTTTTGTTTAGGATTGTCTACAAGTCTAGATAAATTATCTCCTACATCTATAAAATGTGTCTTTGTTGGGTATTCTCGAACTCAAAAAGGATACCGGTGCTATAGTCCATCAACCAGAAAGTATTTTGTGTCAGCTGATGTTATATTTTTTAATCAGTTTCCTACTTTGCCCTACAAGTTCAGTTACTGCATCATAATCTATTTCTCTTTCACTGTCTGTTCCTTTGCCTGCACCTGTTGTTGTCCATGATGTCTCGTCGCCATTGTCATCACCAAAGCCATCTCGGGAAAAAATTTTTAGACATGTTTACACTTATCAAAAGTTTCTGCCTTTGAACCGGTTTCGGCCGCCTCCTCTTTAGTGGAAGGTTCACCTTTTCAGCCGTCAGTACCTTTCTCTGATTTTGATGTTCCTATTGCCTTCCGCAAAGATAAACTGTCTTGTACTGATCATCCTATCCCTTATTTTGTTTCATACGATCGTCTTACTCCCTTTTTTCGCCAGTTTGCCCTGTATTTGTCCTCTGTATTTTTACTCAGGTCGTATGAGGAGGCTATATTGATAAATGCCTGGAAGCAGGCTATGGATGAGGAGATGGATGCTCTTATTTTTTGAAAAACTTGGGCTGCACCCAAAGATGATGTTGTGGGAAGTATCGCTCTGATGGTTCAGTGGATAGGTATAAGGCCAGACTTGTTGCCAAAAGATATAATCAGACCTATGGCGTGGACTACTTTGAGACTTTTCACCAGTTGTTCGACTGAACTCCATTCGAATTTTGTTTTTTGTTGCTGTTAATATGGAGTGTCCCCTATTTCAACTAGATCTCACGAATGCCTTTCTCTATGCGGACTTGAAGGAGCAAGTTTATATGGAACCTCAAGGGTATATTACTCAGGGGGAGAATTCTGTCTGTAGACTCAGAAAGGCGATCTATGGACTCAAACAGAGTCCAAGGCTATGGTTTGGGAAGTTCAACATGGTTATCTTTGGTATTGGATTTGCTCGTCATTCAGATCAATAACTGTTTGTTCGTCGTACCAAGTCTGGCTTAGTAATACTGGCTGTGTATGTTGATGACATTTTGTTAACTGGGAGTGACTCTGTGGCCTTAGCAGAAACAAAGGAGTATCTCAAATGATATTTTGTGACGAAGGATATGGGAAAGGCAAGATATTTTCTTGGGATTGAAGTTGCTTATCAAAAGCATGATTTACTTTTATCTTAGAGGAATTATACACTTGATCTCCTTGAGGAAACTGGCATGTTGGTGTGTAAACCTGCTGGCACTCCAATGGAAGCAAATGTGAATTTATGGTGTGATAATAGTAATCTACTTGATGATCCTGAACAGTATAGAAGATTGATTGGGAAGTTGATCTACTTGACAGTACTAGGCTTGATATAACATTTGCAGTTGGAGTACTGAGTAAGTTTATGCATCAGTCTAGAGAGGTTTATTGGACAGCTGCTCTGAGAATTCTTGCATATATCAAAAGCTCTCCTGAAAAAGGTTTGTTGTACAAGAAACATAAACATGTTCGTAATTTTGGCTATTCTGACTCAGGATATGCTGGTAATAAGGGAGATAAGAAATCTACTACTGGCTATTGCACATTCGTTAGAGGAAATCTGGTGACATGAAAGAGTAAGAAACAAAATATTTTTAGATCCAGTGCAAAGGCTGAGTATAGAACCATAGCACATACTACTTGTGAAATGATGTGACTGGATAATCTGTTATTGGAGCTTGATTTTCGTCATCTTGGCCTTATGCCTGTGTTTTGTGATAATCAATCTGCTATATATCACACAAAATTAGGAGTTCCATGAGAGAGCTAAGCATATAGATGTTGACTTTCATCAGGTCAGAGATGCATAGACCAAAAATGTGGTTTCTCTCCCGATTATGCCATCTTCAAAATCGTTGGCAGATCTATGTACCAAATCAGCTTCTCCAAATGTATTTTCTATCTTATGTAGCAAGCTGGGCATGGTTGACATTTTTACTCCAGCTTGAGGGAGAGTGTTACAATAGTTATTGAGCTATTGGTTGTTGAGCTATTAGGCATCATTTTTATTATATATATGTATTGTCTCTCCTTTATTATCAATCAATTCTTTTTTAAGGTTTTCTATTTCCTTACAATGAACTTGCCTCTAATCATCATGATGAGACTCCCCCGTCAACTGGATGTCAATTTTGTCCTTGTTGAGCAGATGCTCCTTGAGCTCATTGATGTTATAGATGATAGCTTCCTTAAAGCTCTTATATGAAGAAGGTAAATAACACGTAATAGAAGTGCTTGATCCTCATATTCTATCTTAATCTCTATCTTATCTAAATCATTGATAATAGAGGAAAATTCTGCAATATGAGACTTGATAGGTGTACCTTCATGCATGTGGAAAAGAAAAAGACGCTGCTTCAGAATCAACCGATTCGCCAATAACTTTTTTAGATAGTGGCCTTGAAGTCGCTCTCATAACGAGGATACTGTTTTCTTCGCAGAAAACTCATCCAACACTTTGCCCGTTAAGCAAAGCTGAATAGCCGTCAGAGAAGCTTTCTTATCCAACTCCTGCCAAGTTTCTTTCTTCATGTCTTGAGGCTTTTTCTCCCTCCTGGGTAGTGCTTTCTTCAGCCCGCTCTGGGTAAAAATGGCGTTCATCCTAATCTACCGCCTGCTGAAATTGATGACACCATCGAACTTCTGAATATCAAACTTGATCGCAGATATCTTCAAGTTTACCTTACTCTTATACCAATTGTTGTGAATTCGGGGGTGCCCCCATGACTGGATCGACTGGTGCAGCGCAGTGAAAACTAACCACAAGATCTATTAATGCAACGTAAAGAAGAGAAGAAGATATTCTAAAATAGATAAAAAGCCAACAAACAATATAACTTGGTTTCACCAATCAAACAGATCATATGTACGTCCACGAGAGAAGAGGGAGAAACTTTATTAAAACTTTGGGGAGTACAATAAGAATTATTTACACCTCACGTTGAGAAGATTACAAGCCCTTGAAGGTCGCCAAGTACAACGAACCCTTATGGCTGAGCTTCTCTTACGAATCTCTCACCTAGATGAATTACACCATTAGGAATTACAAATTCATTGGATTCTTTCCGAATACATTGAAGGCCACCCCTAAGGGTTATTTATAGATCATAGAACTCTTATATTCCTATCAATATGAACACTTAGACCACGAGCTTCATATCCAAATACTCAAGAGCACCCTCAAGAGAATTTAACTGGAAAATTTTTAATTATTCATTGTTCATCTTATTCATTGAGTTGAGCCTCTTTATGTAGGATCTTACAAGGTGAACTTTCCCATCATAATCGATGTGGAACTAAATTTCAATAAAAGATGCAAACAAACTCAAATAAAATAAACTAAGGCATAAAGTCATCTAAGAACTGGTGATGTCCTCATCAGAGATACTTCACTATCAATTTTGATACTATTTGCTATAGCAAAAGCCAGTTTAAGTGATGAATTTTTGCTAAAAAGGCTTGGAACCCATATGACCCAAGAAAGGGAAACCACAGTTTGAGGCTTGGATCCAAACATATTTAAACCATCTATCCATCCTCCCTTCTACTTGACGTTGAGACTAAATTCCATTCTTGACCGTTTTTCCAAAGCTTCAAGTGGGACCTCATCCTAAATATTCCTATTAAGTTCATGAATCACTGATACAAAGAGAATGATCTAATGTTAAAGAATGGATTCATGATTAGAAGCAATAACTCATCTCATTAATTTAAGCCTTCTTCCATCATAATTGTATTTAGTGAGAAAGTTTCACAAAATTGGCCTATTTATTACAGAAGACCTGTATTCTAATAGGACCGTCTGCTGTCCTGGCAGACAAGTTACAGATTTTGTGCTTGAGGAATGATTTCAGCCTTTTCTTTTACCAACTCGTGTAGAAAAAACTTGTCATGACTTTGCTTGTAAATGGTTCTTAGGTTAAATTTTATAATCGTCTTCTTATGCCTTTTATTTTCTTCTTATCAAGCACAGGATTATGGATCACAACTGAATGTGGGAAATTACAAGTATCTCTTGGCGAAATTGTTGTTATTCCACAAGGTTTTCGTTTTTCAGTAGACTTTCCTGACGGCCCATCGCGTGGTTATGTTGCTGAAATTTTCGGGACACATTTTCAACTTATGGATCTTGGTCCAATTGGTCTGAGCTTGTAACCCAGGTTTTGCTGCAAGAAAATGTATTTCAAGTACTACCTTATGCTAACAGGTGTTTGAATCTTGTCTAGGTGCAAATGGTTTGGCATCCGCAAGGGATTTCTTTGTTCCCACAGCTTGGTTTAATCAAGATTCTCATCCAGGATATGTCATTGTACAGAAGTTTGGTGGAGAACTTTTCACTGCGAAACAAGATTTTTCTCCATTTAATGTTGTTGCTTGGCACGGAAATTACGTACCGTATAAGGTATTCACCTGTTACATATGCATGTCTTTTTGTAACTTACATGCAAACTAATAAGAAACCACACAAGTAATTTACTTGATAACTTCTGCAACAACAATTTCAGGAAGCTCTAATTCCTTGATTTTCTTTTGACCAAGATATTTAAACTCGTACCTTGACTAAACAATCAGCAGCCAAGCACCATTATCAAGAAACCAGAATTACTAGAAACGATATGTATAGGGAAAACCTTCAACCTAGACAATCAGTGTAATTACAAAAACCCTGCCCAAAATTATTAAAGAAAAACTAATGTGACCACAATGGATCCTGTTAGATAAAGTAGTTATATCTAACAAATCCACAACCCGATAAATTTGGCATTTGAACTCAGTTGCACACTTGCATTTGAATTGTCTATCATTCATTATCTCAATCTTTAACCATTTGCAACTGGTTGTAACTCTTGGTCCTTGCTACAATGTTATTACCACCCCATAATTAATCAATGTTATCGCAATGTGGTTGGCCTAATTAGTCTGGATTACTTATAGTATAGGCTTGCAATTGGATTAGGAGGATGCTAAGAAGAATGAAACATTTTCCATATTTACCATTTTTACAACAATCATTTATTTATTTTAATTTTTTTAAGGGAAGGGCGGGGCCTTGGCCTTATATTATTAAAGTAATAAAGAATGATGAGTTACAAGATTCACCAAAGATTAGCAGGGGGGTGGAAAAACTACAAGAAGTCCAAGATGCCCTAGGACAATACCCTATGGCGGTTTATGACACATGTGAATAGGAAAGTGGGATAGCTAAAGATTCACCAAAGACGTCAGACCACCAAGCTCGTGAATGGAAGCGTTCTTTGCTTTGAAAATTCGTAGGTTCCGCTCTTGCCAAACTATCTAAAAGATTGCGTTAACAACACAATCCCAATGGTTAACCTCCTTTTTAGGAATAGTAGCGAACCTCCAATCTCCCTAAAGATTAGCAATGGAAGAAGGCCAAGAGGATAATGCTAGATGGTTTCTTTCCGGCGCCGAAAGATCCAAGGTGAAGGGGCAACGAAAATATGAGCGGCGAACTCTGGGTGTGCACTATAAAACATGCACGGAGATGAAATGAGAATACCCCTCTTGGCAAGGTTATCCACCGTTAGGATACATTCATGTAATGAAAGCCACAATGTGTACCTTGACTTTGAGTGGAGCTTGTGAAGTTCAAATCCACCGAAAGAAATTGTTCTCTTCTCAGTATCCGGTAAGCTTTCGATAAAGTGAGTTGACGTAAAGATTCTGCTTCGTTTTAAATTTCATTGTCACACATCCGATGAAGAGGATAGGAATTTACTTTTGGAAAGGGTGAGTAGAGAGTTGAGATCATTGTAGAGATTTGCTCCCATTAATTGGTGTGGCCATATTCTAAAGTGGGGGGCCCGAGTCATTTTTCCATCAAGAAGGCAAATTTGGGAATTGACCATTATGGACGGATCCCTTGCAAGATCAAATAAGTTGGGGTATGTAGATGCAAGAGTTTTACTCCCCACCCAATGGTCAAGCCAAAATCTCGTAGTGCGTCCATCCTCAACAACCAATTTGATACCAGAAGCAAAAGCCGTGGAGGCCTTAAGAACTCTCCAGAAAAGGGGACACATGCCCAGAGAGAGATTCGTGCATGTCATAAGCCTTTCACCTTCTATAGTAGTTGTGGACAACTAGGCCCACCCACGGAGCTTGTGTGTTATGAAAAATTTTCACCACTATTTGAATAGAAGAGCGAAGTTGAAAGCTTGGAGATTGCATACCTTCAATCCACCTTGATTCGCGTGGGAGCAAACAAGTTGCCAATTAATCAAGTAAAGCCCACCGTGAATGTTACTTGTACCCTTCCAAAAGAAGGCACGACGAATGTGGTCAATTGCACGGATCACCTATTTTGGAAGATTGTATAGGGACATGAAGTTGAGTGACATGGGGGACAAGATGGAGTTCACAAGGATGAGCTTACCACTTCGAGAAAGAGCATTTTCTTTCCAAGTGGCGAGTCTTTTCTCAACCTTCTTAATAAGTGGTTACCAATCTTCTTTTGTGAGGGAGGTTGCTTTAATCGGTAGCCCAAGGTATGTGAATGAAAAAGAACCTTGCAATTAAGAATGGCGACGACTCTCATACCTACATCTTCATATCTATTCAACTTATAAATATAAGATTTGTTGAAGTTGATTTTAAGGCCGGTCATCATCTCGAATTCATAAAGAAGAAGCTTGAGTGAAATGAGGGAAATAACATCACCCAACACAAGGAGTGTTGTGATTCAAGGGGAGGTCGCCCTCACGACCGGATCGATTGGGGCGGCGTAGCGGATACAAACCACATGATCTACTAAGATAACTTGAAGAAAAGAAGAATAAGATATTCCAAAATAGATAGAAAGTCAACACACAATATAACATGGTTCCATCGATAAAACAGATCGTGTGTACGTCTACGGGAGAAGGGGGAGAAACTTTATTAAAACTTTGAGGAAGTACAATAAAAATTACTTATACCTCACGTTGAGAAGTTACAAGCCCTTGATGGCCGCCAAGAACAGCGAACCCTTGTGGCTAAGCTTCTCTCACGAATTTCTCACCTAGATAAATTACACCCTTAGGAATTACAAATTCATAGGATTCTCTTGGAATACATTGAAGGCCACTCCTAAGGGATTATGTATAGACCATATAACTTTCCTAGTCCTAAACAAACTCCTTCAATCAGAATAAAGGAAACTTGAATCCAACTCGGACTCAAAACACCTTCAATCAGAATAAAGAAAACTTGAATCCTTCTCAGACTCAAAATAAATCCAAAAAAGAAAACTGCCAAATCTAATATTAATCAACCTTCATGATGTATTCACACCATAATCCTAACAATCTCCCTCTTGACTTGAATACGTCCCGTCTGAGAATAGCCACCATGCTCCATGTGCTCGCATCCATGCACACTTGAACAAACTTGACCTCATCTCCATTTCACTCTCTCTTCTCCATAACCCCCTCATGGGGTTCACATTTTATTAGGTCGAATAAGTTCAGGCCCAATTTGAAGTTTATTACCTAATGATCTCCTTGATCTACACAAGTTCTATGAGAATTTGCTCTACCATAGGAGAACGATCTGGACTACCTTATTACCGCCTAGTCCCAATATCTCTTCGAGGTACAATTGAACATCCGAGCTTGAATCCATCGTAGTCTTCGATTGTTCCACAACCACCGCTTTTGAAGCCGAGGATAACTACAATCCACCAACTGTAACCTCCGAATTCCGCAACATAGACACATAGCTGACACGTTTTGCTTGAAACATCACCTGGGCCTCTTTGAAAACTTCTATAAGATCACCTTTTGAACTGAAACAGAACCCTTCCCCTTGTAGGGCTTCAAGAGATGAGATTCTTCCTTGATTCGGAAACATGACTGACACCTTGAAGAGTAATGATGCATCCATCATGAGACCGAAACTGAACTGTTCTTTCGTCAATCACCTTGCTTGTAGTAGAATTTCTCATGAAGACTTCTTCCCCTTGAATCAAAGTGTATGAAGAGAACGTCTTTCTATTGGAACTGATATGCTGTGAACATCCAGAATCTATGACCCATCTATCTTTGTTACCAACTGATCTGTCTGTAACAGATAGAACGTCACACTGTTCTTCATCTCTTCTAATCAGTTTAGTGACATTAGCATCTGGTTGTTTCTTCTTTCGAAACCAACACTCAGATCTAAGGTGCTTTTCTTTTGATAATAGATGCACCTCAAATTCTTGTGTTTTGAGTTACCCGTGGAACTTCCATTATTACTCTTCTCCCTTGAATAATGAACTTGTCCGGAGTCATCATGATGAGACTCACTTGTCAACCGGGTGTCAATTTTGTCCTTGTTGAGCAGATGCTTCTTGATGTCATTGCCTTGATTGTTGACTTGCCTCCATAGATAGCTTTCCTAAAGTTCTTATATGAAGAAGGTAAAGAGCACAGTAATAGAAGTGCTTGATTCTCATCTTCTATCTTAACCTCTATTTTATCTAAATCATTGATAATAGAGAAAAATTCTGCAATGTGAGACTTTATAAGTGTACCTTCATGCATGCGGAGAAGAAAGAGACGCTGCTTCAGAATCAACTGATTCGCTAACGACTTCTACAGATAGTGGTCCTGAAGTCACTCATGTTAGGATTTTGTCTTGTTTTTCAAGAAGAGATGATATCCAAGAAAATCCAATTGAGTGGAGAAGACGATAGCTTGAAGAAGAAACAAATTAAGATGAAACAATTTCTTTTTCAGGCGATTGTGAGTTTCTTTTCAGGAGGAGTATCAATAGGATTTAATTCTTATTCAACGAAGGTTTGTTTCTAAAGATTAAAAGGTTTAGAATCCTTCTAGATCAAGGAGAGCAATTCTTAAAAGGATTGATCAAGATTCTTCAACCATCCAAAGGCTAAGATCATCTCCTAGTCCAAATAGGAGTTGTATTGTAAAATCTTATAAATAAAAAGTTGTAACCAAGCATGGTAATTGCCTCAACCAAACAAGTCTCAAGGAGTTTCTACAACAGAGAATCTCAAGCAAATGAGACCAGAGGAAGCCAAGAAAGAGAGGAGCAAGTTGAAGTTACGTAGAGAGAAGGTAATACTCTTGTAATTTAAGGCTAGATTCAAGCGGAAGGTGAATACTCTTGTTGCAATGAAAGAAAGGTTAGATCTCTTTGTACCAAGTCTATTAATAAAGCTCTCTCAAGTTCTCTCCCCGTGGACATAGGCTAAGTTTGAGCTGAACCGTGTTAAATCCTTGTGTTTTTTTTTTATTACTCTTTTGTCTAAGTATTGCTAGTTTGCTTTACATCAAGCTTTCCTTTTGCAAGTGCTATTCATATTGCCAAGTTTCGCAATGTCGATCCTGAGAGCACAATAATTGGTACCAGAGCATATCAATTTCACAATAGCTCTCACAGTGAGGATGATGTTTTCTCCGTACAAAACTCATCCAACACTTTGTCCGCTAAGTAAATCTGAATAGCTGTCAAGACTTTCTCATCCAACTCATGTCAAGTTTCTTCTTTCATATCTAGAGGCTTTTCTCCCTCCCGAGTAGTACTTTTTTCAACCCGCTCTGGGTAAGGATGACGTTCATCCTAATCTGCCACCTGCTGAAATTGATGACGCATAGAACTTTTGAATATCGAACTTGATCGCAGACATCTTCACGTTGACCTTGCTCTGATACCAATTATTGTAATTTCAGGAAAGGTTGCCCCTACGACCTGATCTACTGGGGCGGCGCAGCGGATACGAATTACATGATTTACTAAGGCAACTTGAAGAAAAGAAGATATTTCAAAATAGATGGAAATCCAACGCACAAAATAACGTGGTTCCACCGGTCAAACAGATCGTGTGTACGTCCACGGGAGAAGGGGAGAAACTTTATTAAAACTTTAAGAAAGTACAATAAAAATTACTTACACCTTACGCTTAGAAGTTACAAGCCCTTGATGGTCGCCAAGAACAGCGAACCCTTTTGGTTAAGCTTCTCTCACGAATTTCTCACTTAGATGAATTACACCCTCAGGAATTACAAATTCATAGGATTCTCTTGGAATACATTGAAGGTCACCTCTAAGGGATTATTTATAGACCATAGAACTCTCCTAGTTCTAAACAAATTCCTTCAATCAGAATAAAAGAAACTTGAATCCAACTCGGAATTAAAACACCTTCAATCAGAATAAAAAAATTTGAATCTAACTCGTATTCAAAACAGATTCAGAAAAAGAAACCGCCAAATCCGAGATTAATCAACCTTCGGGACGTATTCACGTCATAATCCTAACAAGGAGGGTGTCATCAGTATAGTGAAGACTAATGATATCATTCGACCAAGGGAAGGAGCCCACCTTTTGAATACAACCATTTGAATTGACTAGGAGGATTCGTGTGAGGGTAGAATGAAGAGGTTGGGGGAGGGAGGGTCTCCTCGCCTAAGTCCTTATGACATTGGATGTAGTTGCCCATCTTCCCATTAACAAGAATGGACGATGTCCCGGAGAGCAAACAAACTTTAATCCAGTCTATCCACCTTTCCCAAACCACCTTGCTTAAGAAGCTCATAGAGGAAGTCCTAACTAATGGAGTCAAATGCCTTTTCAAATGCCTTTTCAAAATCAAGCTTAATAACACCACCTCCAATTCGGAGTTATGCGTTGCCGCAATGATCTTATGTGCATAAGCCACACTATCAAGGATGTATCTATTCTTCGTGAAGGCCAATTGGACTTGATCTATAAGGAGATGGATGTGGGGGTGAAGCCGGTTGGGTAGAACTTTGGTAATGATCTTGATGACAGCATTGAGGAGGTTGATAGGTCAGAATTCATTGATCAAAGAAGCTCCTTTTTTCGATATGAGGGCAATCAAGGCATAGTTAAGGCACCGAAGATCCACGACTTCGTTGTATAATTGACTGAATAATGAGAGATTATTCGGCTTGACAAGATCCCACATTTTTTGGAAGAACAAAATGGGGAATCCATCTGGACCCGGTGCTTTTTCGGCTCCAAGGCCAAATACAGCTGACTTAATCTCCTCATTGAGGGGGTGCTCGATATATTGAGAAACACAATTTGGGTAAAGGCTATCCCAATTTGCATGCACAAGAGAGGGGTGAGGTGCTCCAAAAATGTTAGAATAATAAGCGGTAAAAGCATTTAAAATATCAACATATGTAGTGAGAATTTCCTCTTGGTGGTGGAGTGATTATATGAAGTTTAGCGATACCTTGTGTTGGCGACACGGTGGAAGAATTTAAAGTTGTGGTCTCCTTGCTTGAGCCAAAGGGAACGAGCCCTTTGTCACCACATGATCTCTTCAAGGTGGTGGGTTCTATCAAGTTCATTGAGAGGACAAATTGAGAGTAGATTCATCGAATGAGTGGTCTAAATTCAAGGACATCAAGCTTGTTGAGCACTTCAAGAAGATGAATTGCCTTTTGACACTTTCAAATTGAGATTTAATCCAAGTCGTGAGAGCTTTCCTTGTCTTGCGAAGCTTAAGTGCTAGGCAAGTGGCGGCATTATCATGGGAGACGGTAGTCCAAGTACTAGCCACAGTGTCATGAATATCACGATGTTCCAACGACATGCTCTTAAAGTGAAATCTATTCGCACTTTTTTATTTGAGTTGTGTAACGAAATGGGAATGTGAGTGGGGAGGGTAATAGGAAGAGCTTTGCAAGTGGATAGGGGGAATGCATCATCCCAAGAGTCCGAGACGAGAAACCTGTTGAGCTTCACAAATGCGGGCATATCACGCTTGTTAGACCAAGTAAACGATCTACCCCCAAGTAGTATATCAATAAGGCCTAGATTTCTTATGAGATCATTAAAGACATCCATATCTACAATATTGTCTTCACAACCTTTGCGTTCATCTATGAATTTGATCATGTTGAAGTCCCGCATTAAGGCCTAAGGCTCCACCAAACACTAATGCACCCCGATGGACAGTGCGTGTTGGGATTTAGGATCGAACAAATAGTCCCACATCGGCTAGACATGGGGATGATCTTGAGTTTATAAGGATTTGAGCTACTCCACCTAATAAGCCAGTCTTTTGGGATGGTACCCCGAGTCCTTACAAATTGGTATCAGAGCCATGCCCCGAATTTATTTGTGTGTGTGGGTGATGTTCGATCCCCCCAGGGCACAACGGAAGGCACAGTGGGCCCCTGTTAAGATGGATTTATAAATATTGAGCTCACGAGGGAGGTAATTATGCTCCAGATGCTTCATGTAAGACATGTTATCCAACGCAGTGAAGAGGAGTGCTCCAAGTGCTTCATGTAAGACGTGTTGTCGTCCAACGCAGTGAAGAGGAGTGACCTCCATTGAGCACATGATCTTCTCGGATGAGGAAGTGAGGAAGATTGGCTTGCAGGGAGGTCCGAACTCTTTGTTTGAGGGGGGATAGCGTAAAAAGGCACAATAAAAGTCCCTGTAGAGCTAGTTGAGCTCTCGAGATTGACAACGGAGCCCTGCTTCACGTAAGGATGTAACATAGTGAAGAGGATCTCGATCTCGATTGAGCATATGTCTTCCAGTTGTGAAGATGGTTTTCCAGGTGTGAAGATGTGCTTACAGGGAGACTCTTTGTTTGAGGGGGGTTGTTGGGATTTAAGGTCAAATAAATGTCCCACATTGGTTAGACATAGGGATTGTCTTGGGTTTATAAGGATTTGAGCTACTCCACCTAATAGGCTAGTCTTTTGGGATGGTGCCCCGAGTCCTAACAGTGCGGAGTTCCTGAAGGAAGAGAGGTTTAAGAGTTCGGTCATTCAGCCCAGAAGTTCGGCCCAGAAGTGACACAAAAGGAAGCCTGTGTAGTCCTCTCTCTAAGCTTAATCGAAATCGAGAATCTTGTAGTAAGTTGACTAATTTTCTACAAAAAAAATTCCATTCCACCCTATAAGTTCACCACCCGAAGCATCAAGAGAGTCAAGAACCGCCCATTCATTTATTCTGGAACGTCCAATATATTAAACAACATTAAAGGAAGGAGAGCAAAGTTTGGGCTCTTGCAAAGCCACCATGTCAATTCCAAAGAGCTGTAGAAAATCTCACACCTTCGCTTTCTTATCCAAATCCCCTAGCCCCTTAATATTCCAGTTCATGATAATCATGAGAGACAAAATCCAACATATTCAACCTCAATGGAGTGAACGGATCATCTTAAGAGCATGAAGATGGGAGATGGCAATCTATGAATCGGGGAGTCTATAGCCATTTTGAGTGGACATTAAGGCTATCTTATCGTCAGATAATCTTGAGAAATAATGCTCCCCATTTGGTATGATAACCAAGCCTAAAGGCGCGTCGGCCCCCTGCACAAGGACTGAGTGGTAACTATGAGGTTCTAGTGAGTCCTTACCCTGCTTTGGGAATTCTTTCCTTAGTGAAAGATGAGTCAGAACTCAGTCTCCCGCTCCGCCTGATGAATGGAGGTGGCGCCGTGTGAGAACGATGTCGTTGGAAGGTAAAAAGAGGGATAGGCAGATGGAAGGGTTGCGGACTCATTTATATGATCATCTTGTTACTACTACGCTGATTCAGAAAAAGCTTGATTAGCGATTTCAATAGGAAACTACCAACTGTTTGTTTCTGCGACCTTGACTCTTGTTTCATAGATTTTCATTATTTTGCTTAGTGTCCTGTTAGCTTCATCTAGAATTTAGGCCGACTTATTTGAAAGCGGATTAAGCCTGGTGTAAGGGCTTCACCTTACACGGGCCAAAAACCCAAAATATTAATTTGTACTATTCTATACACCTTGTACGCAAAACTCCTCTAATACCCTCTTGGGATTGCTTATAATCACTTTTTCCCAATATTCTTATACCTAAAGCTCTTCTAATTCTTAAAAAGTCATATCCAAATTCTGATAGGTATTAGTTATCATTTCACGAATTTGGTTCTCTATGTCAGAGATATAGATCACTTGTACCAAAATGTTGGTATAACCTGCTTAAATGGTGATATATATCTTTCTACATGTATTAGGAATTTTGCTGCACATAGATTAGTTAAGGTGATGACAAACAGTTCGTGTTAGTATTTGGAGTGCCTCATATTCATTGGAGAAGAATTCAAGTTCTGGCAGTTTTCTAATACGGATCTGCCTCATATTCATTAGAGAAAATTCAAGTTTTGGCAGTTTTCTAATACGGATTTATCTCCTGTTTTGGTTTGGATACATATTTCCTATTTCTCTGAGGAGGTGCTGATTTGAGTTCATGTTGGACTAGGATCATCCTAGGTGCCTATATAAACCCCTTAGAGGTGGCCTTTTGAAGGTGTATTAAGAATTCAAGAGAAATTCTGGAATTCCACCATTGAGAATTATAAGAGAGATCTTCTTGTAACTCATGTTTTCTTCTCTATTTGCAATAAAGATTTCTCCCTTCTTCATTCACGTAGGCACATTACCGAACCGCGTTAAATCTTGTGTTCTTTGGTTGTGTGATGATTGCTTGCTAGTGATAGATCTTCTACACTTTCGTTTCTACTGTCGAGTCTTCAACTCGATGTTTCTCTATTGTTTGATCAGTGATAGACCATCAACAATTGGTATCAGAGCGATGACTAGTAAGATGACCACAACAACCAAGTTAGAGGTGGAGAAATTCGACGAGAAGTCTAACTCCTATAGTGGAAGATGGGGGTAACGTCGTTGCTCGTGAAGAAGGGCACATAAGGCCCTACTTGGTATTGAGAAGAAGCCATCAAAGATAAAGGCGACGATCATACTGTACGTATCAGATGAGGTCCTCTATAACGTGATGAACGAGGAGACAATTGCTGGTCTTTGGTGTAGGCTGGAGAGCCTGTACATGACGAAAGTTTGTCGAACAAGCTCTTCATGAAGAAACAGTTATACCAGTGTTCTAAAAAAGGTTTAAGTGACCAATTATCGTCCGCTTAAATATTTTCGGCCTGAAACCGAACAGAATTTGAAGAAAGCGGTTGGATTACTCGGTCAGGCGATTAATTCGCTTAACCGATGATTAAGCGTCTAACCGGTGATTAATTAGCGTACGTTTAAACGTTATTCAATCGTTTTCTAAATGGATTCGAATTTTGAACCCATTAAGCTAACTGAGCTCAAACCCGATCCAATAATTGTGGATATAAATTGTCGGGCTCGCGAACCCTAAATTTATTCGCATCCTCGATCCTCCTGCGGTGGGAACGAAGCTCCTAAATCTCACGAAGAAGCTCTCGATGCTCACGGCAACGAGACGACGAAGCTCCCGAAGTCTTTTATTTGAAGCTCCCTAAGCTCACAGCGACGACGATCCTCTCGGGGAATTAGAGCTCCGAAAGCTTGATGACGAAGAAGTTCACAAACTGCTGATCCTCCTGTGGTGAACTTCCCCTTCGACAACGATCTTCCCTTGTAGTTGATCCTCCCACTGCGACCTCCCTCTTTGTTGACAAAGACCTCCCCATTCGATTAGCTCTCTGGTCGGCAGTAATGCGTCGACGGCGACCTCCACCTAGTCAGCTCTCTCTCCCCTCGTGTGCACGTATTTTGCCTAGGTTCTTACCAATGGTCCTTGTTTTTTTAATAGACTGAGGAGTGCCTCAAGTGTGAGAAGAATAGAGTTGCACATTACTTGTAGTTGCATCTAACAGTGAGCCAAAGTTGTTAGAAGTATGTTGCTTTTTAAAAGAAATAAATATATTTGTTCTTTTAGAAAGCATTTTTTAACTATAGTTGTTAGAGGTGGAGGTATATTTATGTACTTTGAACTGATTGTCATTATTATTTTTAAATTCCTCTTAGTATTCGCAATTTAATTTTTCAAGTTATGTTTGCTATATCTTTTATACTTTTTTTGAGAGTTTATAGAATTCATATTTTCATGTTTCAAGTATTATAATATTATTATATATCAAAATAATAATAAAACGTGTAATCCGTTTAATCACCGTTTAAATTGTTTAAGCATTATGTGCTCCCGGACCGCGCACGTACTAAAATCACTTTTTAAAACATTGAGTTATGCAGTTTTCGGATGAAAGAAGGTACGTCTATTCTACAAAATCTCAATGCCTTTTAATAAAATTTTAAGCGATTAGTTCTAGAGGTTAAGCTAGAAGAAGAAGACAGCTCTTCTGTTACTCTCTTCTCTTCCATCAAGTTATGACGACTTGGCAACCACCATTATGTATGGTAAGGAGACCTTAGAGTTAGAAGATGACAGACAGATGCTCCAGAACGAGTTGATGAAGAAAGATTCTACAGAGGATACCTCTGGATTGTTTATCAAGGGCCAGAGGGGAAGATCAAAGAGTAGGGAACCAAAAAGGGATCCAAAAGCTTTTAGCATTTTCTCTTACTACTTTTGCAAGAAGCCAAGGCATATCAAGAAAAATTATATGAAATATAAGGAGATGCTAAAGAGAAAAGGCGTGAAAATTCTGATGGGGCTAGTACCAGTTGAAAGTCAGATCAAGCCGGGTTGTCGAAGAAGTAGATGAGCATTCATGTGATTTCTTGACGTCTGAGTCAGGAAATAGTAAATACTCATATGCTTGGTTAGTTGATTCGGGGTGCACATGCCATATATGCCCAAAAAGGAGTGGTTCAGTACTTACAAGCCTTATGATGGAGGCTCTGTCCTGATGGGAACCGATGTCGTGTGTAAGACTGTTGACATCAGCAACATCCGTATGAGGATGTTTGATGGACAAGTTTCAAACCCTCACGAACATTTGACCTGTTTCATATCTAAAGAAGAATCTTCTATCGTTGGGAGCTTTGGAAGCTCGAGGATACAAGTTTTCTGGTGTAGATGGAGGAATCAAAATTATTAGAGGCTCCATGACAATTCTCAAAAGAGAACGGACATCAAACTTGTACAAGTTGACAAGAAGCATTATTATTGGTGATGCTTTAGTAACAACAGAGAAGGAGGATACTACAAGACTTTGGCACATGCGTCTTGGACACATGAGCGAGCGAGGTCTTCAAGTCCTGCACAAAAAGAGTGCTCTACCAGGTTTCAAATATTGCAAACTTGATCTTTGTAAATTTTGTATTATGGATATGCAACGTAGAGTAGCTTTCTTTACATCTCAGTACAAGACAAAGGGCTTGCTAGATCTCATACACACAGATGCGTGAGGGCCTTCGCTAGTAGCATCCATTGGAGGTGCTAGGTGCTATGTTACTTTCATAAATGATTTTTCAAGGAAAGTTTAAGTATACTTCTTGAAGCAGAAATCGAAAGTATTTCAAAAGTTTGAGTGAAAACTTTGGTGGAAAATCAAACTGGGCGGAAGGTGAAAATCTTGAGGTCCAATAATAGAGGCGAGTACACCTCCAAAGAATTCAAAGACTACTTAGCAAGCAAGGGTATCAAACACCAGCCAAGTATTTTAGGGCTACCAGAACAAAAGGGAGTAGCAGAACACATGAATCAGACACTTATAGAGCGTGCCCGCAGTATCAGGTTACATGCTGATATGTCAGAAGGATTTTGGACAGAGGCGGTGAATCATGCGAGTTATTTGGTAAATATGTCACCATCAAAAGCCATTGATTTTTCATATCCCAGAGGAGATTTGGCGAGGACTATCTGTGGACTATTTAACTTTACGGATTTTCGGTTGCCTGGCATATAGTTTGGTAAATAGTCAGAAAAGGAACAAACTGGAGTTCAAGTCTAAGAAGTGTATCTTCATCAGGTTCACCAAAGGCGTCAAGGGTTTCAGACTTTACGATCCCAAAAAAAAGAGCGCTTTTACCAGCAGAGATGTGGTCTTTGAAGAAGAATCAATGTTGTGAGAAAAGTCAGAGACGGAGAATAAAGCGCAAGGTGAAGCTTCAGACAGTTTGACAAACACTCAGGAAAAAGAAGTTGAGTTCTCAGAGAGCCCTAAAAGGCCTGAAGGGTCAGAAGAGGATTCCTTAGATCCAGATGAAGACAATCAGGAGGCTACTCAAGAGCAATTTAAACTGTTGAGGCGGTCAGTCAGAGTTACGGTGCCACCAACAAGGTATGCTAGGAATGATCATGTCTTTTTCGCATTAGTAACAGAAATAGGAGAACCTGACAGTTACAGGGAAGCGATCGAGACAGATAACCACAACAAGTGGATTACAACCATGGAGTAAGAGATTGTATCTTTGTATAGAAACCAAATATGGACATTAGTCGATCTTGCAAAGAACTCCAAGGCAATAGGTTGCAAATAGGTCTTTCACAAGGACAATGAGCAGTACAATGCAAGGTTAGTTGCCAAAGGATATGCTCAGAAAGAGGATATTGACTACAATGAGATTTTTTTTCTCCTGTAGTCAAGCATACTTCTATTCAAATATTATTGGCAATATTTGTTCAGTCTGATTTAGAGTTGGAGCTGATGGATGTTAAAATAGTGTTTCTGCATGGTGAGTTGGAGGAGAAGATATACATGAAACAACTTGAAAGTTATATTCAGAAAGGTAAAAAAATAATGTGTCTTCTAAAGAAGTCTCTCTACGGACTTAAGCAGTTTCTCAGGCAATGGTACAAACGGCTTAACTCTTTCATGATCAAAGCCAAATACAACCGATGTGAGTATGATAGTTGTGTCTATTTCAAGCAGAGTGATGCTCCGACATATTTGTTATTATATGTGGATGATATGCTGATTGCTGCGAGAAATAAGACACATGTTTAGAAGCTTAAAGCTCAGCTCAAGAAGAAATTTGACATCAAGGATTTGGAAGATGCCAAGAAGATTTTAGGTATGGAGATCACTCGAGACAGAGGCTCAGGCAGACTTTGGCTATTCTAAGAGAACTATGTTCTCAAGGTGTTGGAGAGGTTCAACATGGCAGAAGTAAGACCAGTCACCACTCCTTTGGCAGGTCATCTTCAAATTATCCTCCAAGCAGTGTCCACAATCACTGAAAGAGGAGATGTCTCGAGTACTATATACTAGTACGGTGAGATCACTCATGTATGCTATGGTCTGCACTATGCCTAATTTAGTCTATGCAGTTAGTATAGTAAGTCGGTTCATGTCAAATTCAGGAAAGCAATATTGAAAAGCAGTGAAGTGGGTGCTACGATATCTGCGAGGGACTGCGAGACTAGGCTTGGTGTTTCAGAGATTGGAAATGAGGAAGCCTAGGTTACTACAAGGCTATGTTGATGCAGATTATATGGGAGATCTTGATCAGCGAAGATCTAGATGGGCTATGTGTTCACAGTAGCTGAGTGCGTCATTAGTTGGAAGGCAGAGTTGCAAGATATAGTTGC
The DNA here is from genome assembly GCA_038442645.1 of Agave tequilana. Taxonomy (NCBI): domain Eukaryota; kingdom Viridiplantae; phylum Streptophyta; class Magnoliopsida; order Asparagales; family Asparagaceae; genus Agave; species Agave tequilana. Next base: position 26,519 of record JAVJIF010009973.1, on the reverse strand, counting down.
TCTTTTAACGACAGAGGCGGAGTACATGACTGTAGTTGAGGTATCAAAGGAAGCATTGTGATTGAGAGGATTGGTTGAGATATTAGTATCATACAGGATTCAGTTCGGGTCCATTGCGACGGCAAGTGTGCGATTCATCTCGCTAAGGATCACATGTATCACAAGCGGGCGAAGCACATTGATGTGAGGTATCATAAGATATGTCAGTGCGTCGTGGATGATAAGGTGATCGATTTGGTAAAGATTAGCAGATATGATGACGAAGATTATCCCGGTGGAGAAGTTCAGAGCATCTGAACTTCATTAAGGTTCTCTAAAAGTAAAGTGGCGAACGGATTCTTAAGAGGAAGCTGTGTGAAGTCACAAAAGGGGGGGGGGAGGAAGGCCAGTGAAGCAGAGGCTAATTTCTACGGAGGAACTCAATGAACATAAGTCAAGGTAGAGATTGTTAATATTTGGAGTGCCTTATATTTATTGGAGAAGAATTCAGGTTCTGACAGTTTCCTAATACGGATCTGCCTCATATTCAATGGAGAAGAATTCAGGTTCTGACAGTTTCCTAATACATATGTCTCCTGTTTTGGTTTGGATACGAGTTTTTTATTTCTCTGAGGAGGTGCTGATTTGAGTTCGTGTTGGAGTAGGATGATCTTAGATGCCTATTTAAACCCTTTGGGGTAGCCTTTTGAAGGTGTGTCACGAATTCAAGAGAAATTCTAGAATTTCACCATTGAGAGTTGTAAGAAAGAGATCTTCTTGTAATTATTGTATTTTCTTCTCTGTTTTTAATAAAGATTTCTCCCCTCCTCCTCAGGGATGTAGGCATATTATCGAACCACGTTAAATCTTGTGTTCTTTGTTTGTGTGGTGATTGCTTACTAGTGATAGATTTTCTACGCTTCCCGATTCCGCTGTCGAGTCTTCAACTCGGTGTTTCTTTATTGTTTGATCAGTGATAGATCTTCAACAGTTTGAACTTGCAAAGATGTCTAATACATACTGATAGATCTTTGAATACTCAACAAAGAGATTAGAGGGACAAACTATTGCACAATAATGAAAGGATGTCTGTTACAAAAAACAGCTCTCACATATGCAGGAAATCACAATTTGTCTTTAGATACATCTATCAGGGGCTATGGAGTATAAAAAAAAAAGTTGGAACCTGTATACTTGTAGCCCGCCTTTCCTGTAAAGGAAACTAGAAGTTCATGCAATGGCTCTGCAAGCGGGCAAAGGCTCAAGAAAATTACAAGAACTATTAAAAGTTGATCTGGGAAATTTTCCCTTAGAAAGCATATGGTAGTGCTAAAAAAAGAATGGCAAAAATGATAAAATCACATATGGAAAATAAATAAATATCATAGTTTTGGTAGGATCAGACTGTTCTTTCTTGTGCTTAATGTATGTGTCACAAATCTGCCCTCTGAATCTGATGCTGGTAGTTACTCATATAGTTCATCCATTCTAATAAAAAAATTGATGATTAGCATGTATTTTAAGTAATTTTGCATTATATCATTTCAACTTATTGTAATAAATTATTTTCAGGTTCTTTTGTTAATAATTCTTGGCTGGGACCTAATTTTTATTTTATTGTCTTCGTTTCAGTATGACCTCAGCAAGTTTTGCCCATTTAACACTGTTCTAGTCGATCATGGTGATCCTTCAATAAACACGGGTACAAAGACTCACCTTTATCCATTTCCCCCTCCCAGCACACACACATGTACACAAGTCACGCATAGAAAAGACAAGCAAGCAGTTGCAAAGAAACCATCAAGATTAAAGGGCAATAATAATATAAACACTAGCATAAAAAGGAAAAAAAAAGTTATGTGAGTACACTTGCTGAACCTTGCTTATGTATTGTTGCATTCCAGTGTTGACAGCCCCTACAGATAAGCCCGGTGTTGCACTGCTTGATTTTGTGATCTTCCCACCCCGATGGGTGGTTGCTGAGCATACCTTCCGCCCTCCGTATTATCATCGCAATTGTATGAGCGAATTCATGGGCTTAATCTATGGCGCATATGAGGTATTGCTTTGTTGAATCTTACGGCAGTATGTTCATTATCTTAAAACAAGAATTAGAACTTTATCCTCTAATTATCGGTTTGATTTACAGAACATATCCTAAAATCTAATTTCCCCAGTTCTTCAGTAAAGGATGAGAAACTAGGAAATCTTTCCCATTTAATTCAATTTGCACCTTGAGTTTCCATCCAAAGGCGATTTAAGAAACACATTCTAGTAGAAATGCAAAAACTTTGCATTGTCCACTGTGGTAGTACAAGTCGTTTTGTTTAATTCAGGTGTATTTTCCTTTCACTTGCGCATACTGTAATTTTTCTTAGCATCAAAGAAATCTTCATCTACATTCTTGTAGGCCAAAGCCAATGGATTTCTCCCTGGAGGTGCGAGCCTCCACAGCTGCATGACACCACACGGGCCTGACACCGAGAGCTATGAGGTAAACCCACTGGCTCTCTTCTGTCTCAGAACTCATGCTCACTGCCTGAAATCTTACATTTCTCTGTGAAATCAGGCAACAATAGCACGAGGTGAAAATGCTGAGCCATTCAGAATAAGAGATACCATGGCTTTCATGTTCGAGTCGTCCCTGATTCCCCGTGTCTGCCCGTGGGCTCTCGAGTCCCCCTACAGGGATCCTGACTACTATCAGTGTTGGATCGGGCTGAGGCCGCACTTTTCAGGCAATAAGAGGGAGACGGAGAACAGAAACAGCAATCTTCCAGACAATGGAGAAGTGGTTCAGCTCAGGGAGAATGCTGATGAATAACTATAAGCTTTGTTGGACAATAGCCATACCAGAATAAATGTCTGTGAACAGCATCTTGTTATAGAGGTGCAAACTGAGGAATAATAAAAAGTATTTTACTGTATATAATTGGAAATATTTAATCTGTGTTCATTAAAAATGTTAAATTGCACAAACTAAATAATTAAATATTTGTCACTTTACATTGAAACTATATAGGGCAAGTTATCTAAAAGGCAGCAAGTTTTGAACAATGCACTGGATTGGTAAGAGAAATAGTTACATCTAATGTGAAACCCAAAATAATGAATGTTACAGAATTATTGGTCAAAGTATCTGCTAAAAGATATATTATCCCTAGTTGTCTGCTTGCTTGTGCAGGCAGTAACACATGGGAAATTACATAAATTATTAATTTTCAATTATTTTTGTAAGTATTTGCAACTTTAAACTGAATTTTGTTTGGATAAATATCTTGGTTTCTAACAGAACTCTGACAAGATAAATTTACATGACATCTAATGTGAAACTAAATTATAATAAAATAGGAATAGTAAAATCTCTCCAACATTATCATTAAATAGTTTACTAAATAGGGATTTTCCTTTTAATTTTTTTAAAATATTTCATAGGAAAAACAATAGAACCAAATAGGACTTGATTTCTCTCATGGTTAAAATTTCCATATCCTTATCTGCCAAAACAATGTCATAAATTGATTCAAACTATCATAACTGGCCCTTCTCCTCCTTCTCTCTTCCCCTTTAAGAGATGAGATGAATGGAGGGTCCTTGTAACTAATGCTTATTCTTAAAAATAAAGACAATGTTTTATCTTAAATGGAAAAATGGAGAAAAAAGATTAAAGCCTTTTAAGGTGGTACTGATGGGGATGAATGACGAGAGATTACTAGAAAATAAAAAGACGGTAAATACGATTAATACTATATGTAGTTATTTGAGTACTTATATGCATACCCACACAAATGTCGGTGTAGAAATATGAGGGTCTTTGCAAAATGATAATAAACTTTGAACACTTCCTTAAAAACCTTTTTAAAATTTGTGTGGGCACCCAAATGAGTAGTTAAAAAAGTAATTAAAGTGTATAACTTGCATGTTTCACTCAAGAAACAAGTATGTGGGGGCTCACGCAAACACATTAATGATGTTATTCGTGAGAGGCTATTATGTTTGTTTTTTTGAGTGGATATCGAGTAAGTTTCAAGAGAGTGGATAAAGTAATTTTCAAAAGTTTAAAATTTTCCTATTGTTATATTTGCACGTGTTATACATAAGAGTGTTTTTTTAGATAAATTGAACGTCAAGATCTTTTATCAAAACTTATTTATAGAAATTTTATCCGTCGTTCCGCCGTCTTCTCTTTCTTCTTTTCTTTCTCTTCTTCTTCTCAGAACCGGCCGATTGATCGTTCATCGATATTGATATACTAGTAAGTTCTTATTTTTGAGATAACATGTCGGATTGAAAACCAAACGGATCAGCGGGTCGTATCCGCCAGGTACTCGATACCCACCATCACCGTCGTCGTCGTCGTCATCACGTGCGGGTCTGCTCGAACGTACATCCGTTCGATCAACTTCTATATTTTCCCCTAAAAGTCCCTCGCGGTCCGAACACCGCCCTACGATCCTCAACTCCCCAATAATCCCTTGAGTCCCAGCACCGCCCTCCCACCCAAAAGAACCCGAACGCTTCTCTTCTCTGAACCCCAAAACCCTTCCCTCTCTCTCTCTCTCTCTCTCTCTCACACACACACACCACACACACACTCACACACTCTAATCTCACCGGTTACTCTCTGCCGCCCCCGATGGCCGCCAACTCCTCCGACGCGGCGGAGGTCGAGAAGCTCTACGAGTTCGGCGAGCGTCTCAACGAATCCAAGGACAAATCCCAGGTGAAACAAGTTGTTAACATTTTATGCTATTTTTTTGGTTTCTAGGGTTTTTCTTAGGGTTGTTGTGATTGGTTTTTTTTGGTTTTGTTTTGTTTTGCTTTTGAAGAATGTTAGCGATTACGCGGGGATTATAATGGCGGTGAAGGGCGGGAGCGTGAAGGCGAAGCAGCTGGCGGCGCAGCTGATCCCGAGGTTCTTCAAGTTCTTCCCCAGCCTCGCGAGCATGGCCATGACCGCTCAGTTTGATCTTGTAGAAGAGGACGAGCTCGGGGTTTGTCTCTCGGCTTCCTGTCATTTTTTTTTTGTGAAAGCTAGGGTTTTTAAGTTGAGCTGTTTTTTTTTTTTTAATGGGAGAGAGTAAACTCATTGTATTAATTGATGTTTTAGGTTGAGTTAGACAATGTTATCATGATTGGTATAGACATTAATGGAAATGCTGTCTCAATGTGGATTAACACAACACAGTGAGGCCATTAATTTTTTTTTTTAAAAGCCTTAAGGAGGTGTTTTAGGATATTGTTGCAGGCTTTAGTTTCTGAATTGGACTTTCTTTAGTAGACAAGTTCATGGGCTTTGTTTATTTCAGAACATTTGTTGGCATAAGTGCGTCTAGTAGGCGTCTATTTTCTCTGTTCCTTTTCATCAGAGATAGTGTTCTAAATAGCGGAGATCGTAGGGTAGCGGATGAGTGTCACTGAGCACTAAAGCGGAAAGCGGACGCTAAAAGCGGGATGTGTATTTAAATAAATAAATAAATAAATATATATATATATATATATATATATATATATATATATATAGAGATATAAGATATAGAGAGAGAGAGAGAGAGAGAGAGAGAGAGAGAGAGAGAGACTTGTGTCCTAAAAGGATTTGAGCCCGAATCCTTCCAACTCAAATACTACCCTCCGACATTCAAATATAAGATCTACTCCGTTGAAGTTGATCTATATTATTTCAAGTATTATAAATCAAAAATCAAATGTTTTGAATACTTTTTGTCTATCCATCAAGGGACGCAAAATAGACGGCTGAAAGTAGCAAGTTAGTTAGATCTATGTCTTTAGACATACAAATTCTCGATCCGGTCATTTGATTATGATCTAAACATTTAAAAATCCTACAAATCAATTTCTGTTAGGTTTCAAATGTTTTATACCGTTAAACTAACCAACTTACTATTTAGGCCGTCCGTTTTTTTCCTACTTGATGATGGGCAAAAAGTATTTAAAACACTTGATTTTTGGTTTATAGATACTTGAAATAATATAGATCAACTTCAACGGAGTGAATCTTGTATTCGAATATCGGATGTTGGTATTTGAGTGTGAAAGATTCGGCCTCAAATCCTTTTGGAAGGACACAAGTCTCTTTCTCTCTCTCTCTCTCTCTCTCTCTCTCTCTATATATATATATATATATATATATATATATATACACACACACATGTATATATGTGCCTTTAAAAATTTTTAAAAATAGAATATTCATATCAATGAAAGAGATATAAAATGTTATTTAAGCCATAAATGAATCAAAGTGATGATTTATGAGTCATGAGTGGGAGAAAGTTTCTTCGAAGCCTCACCACTTCTCGAGATATAAAAACCCCAAACATTATGTTGAAGAATTGAAACTTGAAAGTTGAAAACATTCAAAACCAATATGAAAGAAAAACTATGAGATCTGCCATCAAATAAGTGATCATTTCAAAAATAAAATAAAATATGAAAAAGCATACTTAATAAAGAATTCGTGAAAAGTAAAAAGCTAACATTGTTGTTTCCCGTAATAGAGAAGAAGTTGATTGATTCACGTCGAGTATCTTCCATTGTGATTGCTCTTCCCACGCTGCTCACCATCTCTACAGGAGCGAGAAAGAGAATGTAAATAGGTGCTTGCCTTTTTTGGATAAGAATTGGTGGTAGGATAGACAATTTTTTAAAGGAGGTTGGGTTTCTGTGCTTAACAGGTTTTAAGACAATCATTTGATGCTAACCCGCTTTTACCCGCTTTTTTGAGTAAAAGCCCGCTTTAGCAGTTTTGCGGCCACTATGAGATTCACCTGCTTACTTTTTTCGCATTGGGTTAAAACATAGCGGTTTACTACCCGCAACGCTAAAGCGGCGTTAAGAATGCTTTTTGGAACACTAATTTGCTTCCTTAATCAGCAAATGATGTCCTATATAAAGTTGAAAATTTTGCCATATTTTAACCATATTTCTCAATCTTGATATATGATTGGGTTTCAAGAAATAGAATCTTATTAGATTTGCTAAGCTGCTTTTCAGGAAAATTTCAACTTATTTATTGCAGGAAATCAACCCCCCCCCCCCCCCCCCCCCAAAAAAAAAAAAAAAAAAACCACACCCACCCACAACCATATTTGAAGCAGGAATGCAGGATGCATAAACTTCTTCTTACTCCCCTTTGTTTTTTTTGACAGTCCTACTTTTCTCATACCTTTTCCTGTTCTCCAATCTTCGCTCACTTAATTCCGTTTCAACCATACCTCCTCCTCTTTGGTTCTCCTTCTTGTTTATCTATTATATATATATTAAACATTTTTATAATATGTATTTTGCTTTATTCAGGTGCTTGCTTCACCTGGTGTCTCTTGCTATAAAAAAATATATTGCCTTCTTTTCTTGAATTCACACGTCGCATTTAAAACTTATTTTGATATAGGTAGGAATTGCCACTTTACGTGGGTAGATGCTTCCATGTATGGTAATATATGTTGCAATTTGAACATGTTTTAGACATCAACTAAATAAGTATTACTCAGACGACTTCAAGTTTCATTAGAACTATGGTCAAGTTTTGATGCTTATCATAAGAATAACTGCAAATCTTCAAGGTTAGAAGTCCTTACGCAGTTGATTTGTGAATAATGTAGCTACGAAGAGGATGCTAGAACTCAAATTAAGTAGTGAACAAAATTGTCTTCACTAATTTGCTAATTAACAGTAATTACAATCTTTTCAACTTTTGAAGCCTATGCCTGCCCCCTTTTGCTATCACCATCATCTGTCATGCCTTGTGCTTCTTCAGCCCATTTTCTTGCAGAAACATTGAAGAAAAAAAGTTTTAACGAATGTCAATACTGAAGCAACAGAAAGGATGTCTGGCTGGGGGAAGAAGAAAGGGTGCTGGACGGTTGAGGAGCTCAGCCTCTTGGAATTCCTTGTTGTTGAATAGAAAGCTACATCTGTAATTGCGCAGAGAAGTCCTCTAAATCAGAATTCTGATATGCAACTCCTTTCTCTAGTTCCAGTTCCAATGCCCAATAGAATGATAATGTATCATAAGCTCACTAGTATTCACCATAGCCGTCATAGTTTACATAACGTTTTCTTAAAAAAAAAGAGTTATTTTTCTGTCCTAGGTTTTGAAGAAGATGGGTTAAATGGAAGAGATAGTAACTAAAACAGTGTGTTAGATTCAAGACTTGAGTTTATAGCTTTGTATAGGGTTGAGAGAAGATGCGGAAGATGATGCAAATCTGGGGTCAAGCTTAAGGGTTTAGGGTTTTGCTTTTGCAGTTATAGCTGGAGGAAGAAAGGAGATGGGGTGGGGGGGGGGGGATAAGGGCACATGGAGGGGGTGGAAGCAGAGATTTTTTTTGGTGACACTAGCATTGAAGTGGAGGGTCAGTTCATGGTGGTCGCTGGTTTACTGCAACCTTGTTGCTTTTAAGGAGGGTTGCCAATCTTAAATCGCATACTGAGCGATTGATTGGTTTTGAAGGCGGGCAAGGTAGAGACTTGGATTGTAAAATCACTGCACTTTCGAGTGCCTCTCAATGAGGCCGGGTGACAATGAAGTGAACTAGTCACACAATTGGGATTTGAATTTGGTAGGTTTTTGTAACAATTTCTGTGTGTCGCAACTAACAGTTCTTCTGAATGAATCAAAAGTTGCTTGTTGGCTGATGCTTCACTTTCAAGCTATAAAAATCTACCTTCTGCGGCTTCAAGATGCTTCTCCACTAGCATCCCTTTAGCTTATGCTATTTAATAGTGGTTGTAAAATTGATTTTCTGTACTTGTAAATTGCAAATGAAGGCAGTAACTCATTAGTATTTCCCTTTCTACACATTGCTGTATATAAAAAAGTTGGACATGAGGGTAAATTTTTTTTTTTAACATTCTACCATCTTCATTGTCGGTTGACATAGTTATTTATTTATATGTTGTTTATGTTTTCTAAGGTTACCACTTTCAGAATCACGTTGGAGCACTTTCTATTGCTCTAGAAATTTCAAATGGTTGTTGTATCATAAATATTGACATCATTATTGCTCATGGTTTAAAATCTCAATATTGGTTTTTATATCGACCAATAATTTTTAATATCAATATTGTCAATATCGGTTGTCAATGTCGGCAATATCGGCCATGTCAGCAAATTTTGCCCCGATATCGGCCGATATTATAGGGTTAATATCATCTTGGGTACCTCGAAGCCGATACTATATTGCCGATATATATTGGGATGAATATTTGAAACCATGATTATAGCTTAATACTTACTGATGCTCTTTCTGAGCAATTCTTTCGATTCTGTTAATATAAAACCTTATCTAGTAGTTAGCTCGCTATCACATATCGGGTTTTTTTTATTTTTATTTTTGTTTTTTTGTTTTTTCCCTATCACAGCGGTTTCAATGACTTCACTTCTATTGTCGGGCATTGCAGAAGCCTCTTTTTTCTCTTCAAAACTGCTTTATCGTTTACTCTCATGTTGGACCTTCTTGTCATGAAAATATAAGAGATCACTGGGCCGCCGCCCGCAACACACGCACACACTCCGCCAAATATTTTGGTGGATTTATTGGTTGCATAGTCCCTTATATCCTCACTGTTACACTGAACATAATCTTTCTTGAATTCTTGAAAACAAGGTACTTATGAATTATAAATGGCTACAGATTAGAGTCCAAGCAATTCGTGGGCTTCCTCTTCTCTGCAAAGATAATTCAGAATATGTTTCAAAAATTGTAGACGTTCTTGGGCAACTGCTGCTATATGGTACTTCTTTTTGCCTGACTTGGTTTCTACATTTCTTTTGTTCTGGTCATATATTTGTTCGTTTATTGTTCCTTTTGGTCTCTCTTTTCTTAGAGGAAAATGTGGAGCGGGATGCGGTGCATAAGGCTCTTATGTCTCTTTTGAGGCAGGATGTAAAAGGTAGTATGTATAAATGACCACATTTTTTTGAGTCCACTGCCAAGTTAGTAGTTAAATGACTGACTGATATTATTTTAATAATTATCATTCTAAGGGCTTTTACTTGATATGTGAGGCAGGGTTAAAGACTTTTACTTCATATATGAGGCATGGCTAAAGGCTCTTACTTGATATGTGAGGCATGGCGTAATGGCATTGCTGAAGTGTAGATACCTATAAGTTGTACATGTTGCCATCTTTTTTGGCATATCCCCTATAGAGTATCTGCTAATTGTGTGGAGAAACATTCTCTTCATGCTGTTGCAAGCAACTATAACACTAAAATCTTTAATTGCTTTTGCGTAATTGAGGGTTGGATCTAAACATGTAGCCTGATATTAGATCAAATTAAGATGGACTATAAGTGTTTAATATTGTGCATGATAATGAGTAGATTCACATTTTTTTCTGTATTGCACCATTATGACAGTCTATTTATTTTGGGCTTGGTCCAGAAAGGTAAGAGTATAATGTGAGGTTGACAGCTAATTGAAGAAAAAGAGACGTCCAAATTCTGACATGAATCTTAACCAATATCACATCACTTCATTCTAGAGTGTTCCCTGTAAGTAATAATGGAAAGAGGTTTAGTATAGTGAAGCGGTTTCTGCTCTTGTTGTTATTTAGGCCACTGGTAATCATTGCCGACATGAGGGTTTTAGGCTGACCATGAGATAGTTTGGACAACCGCTAACTGTTACAGCTATAAGTAATAATAGAAAGAGGTTTAGTATAGTGAAGCGGGTTTCTGCTCTTGTTGTTTTTTAGGCCACTGGTAATCATTGCCGACATGAGGGTTTTAGGCTGACCATGAGATAGTTTGGACAACCGCTAACTGTTACTGTTATACTACTTTCGTATTTAATGTATTTTACCTGATATCTAAGGGCCAATTTACTTTTGTTGGACTCGCCAGTTACTGAAATGTTTCTCTGTTGTCTTTGTACACCGGAAGTCACTCCAACCTCCATGCTAGCTAGACCCTTCAAATATCAATAAAAGATGAATGAACTTGCTACCTTAAGTGTGGAAAACGAGAAGGGAAATAAAACAATGTGGAGCTAATGAAAATGCAGCTATGCACATATTACCGAGAATAAACTTGATGAAGCAGAATCACCTGCCTTAAGTTAATTTTTGACTTTGAGGGATTATTGTCCCCTTATAACTAGTGAAGAATGTGCTGTCTTTGGCTTTTCTTGTGACTGTAAACTGTAAAGAGTGTCGAGGTGTTGATTTCATTAAATTCTTAATCTGATCTATCAGCCTCTTGTTCAGAGTACTGACAGTGTCTGATCCAACCACTTCTGCCTCCAAAAGAACCAAATTGTGGCCTCTCTAGAAATGTGCTGATTTTAAACTATTTTAGACTGTCTTGGATTGTTACAATTCTTACAGTAATCATCAGGCATCATTCATATAGTGATTATCAGCAGAGGAAAAGTTTAGATCTCCAGAAGCTAAGCAAGCTATATTCTCTTTTCCTAATTCTGGATTTCCATCTTTCCATCTACTGAAGGTTGTCTGACATCTCACTGTCATTGCATATCATGGGCTTAGGCACTTCTAAGCGAATTGGTGTTTAACTGAAGAGAAGGGATCCCTAGAGATTTCATGGCTAAAAGATCCCAATAGCTGCATGATGGAGAGATTTTACTTCACTGTTTTAATTAACTGCAAGTGCACGGTCGTTCGATCTAGCACTTGAGGGTTGATCCGCATGGACATATGATTCTTTGGTATCAACACTTCTAGGCGTATCGGTGTAAAATTTGTGAGTTTGTTTTAACTAAATTTCAATCTAAATGTCAAGCACCTAGGATCGAATCTCTTAAACTAGCATTAAGTGGTCAATATTTATCTCTTGGCGGTCTGTTGTCAATCACCGAATCTTTATTTCTAAAAGGCAAATTTAGTCTGAACATTAGATCTAATCACATGATATTATCTCCATTACATGATCCATTAAAAGTAAATAAAATTACTAAATAAATAAAAAAGCAAAAAAATGGTAAACCCTAAGTATAAACTATTAAATCCTGATACATAACCTGTCAAATACCTAGTGAGTTAAGAAATTAATCTCTTAAAAGTAGTAGATCAATTGGTGTACAAACAGTCCTAGTTAAGAATCTACCGTTGACCACATGATAATCTAGTCTAGGTTCCCATCTCCCCTAGGTAATGTAAAAAGTTTAGCTACTCATGATTAAATTAATAATATTACAGTTTAGAAAATAAAACATACTTAAATAACTAATATACTAATTACAGTGAATAAATATTTAAATTGAAGAAAATAATTAATTGGCTGATTTATTTAACTAAATAAATTAATTAACTACAATAATTACTAAGCTAATTGAATCAATTTACATCTAAGTAAATAAATTAAACTAATAATTACCTGAAAATGCAGCCGCCCAATCACACACGAAACTCAGAACGAACCCCCGCTGTGGCCCCACACTCTGCTTCTCTCGCGCACAAGAGAAACGAGACACATTGCATGGACCCACTAGAGCAGGATGCTTCTTCGGCCACCAGATGTGGACCCCACAACCATGGCATGCTACAGGAAGCACGAGCTTTGTGGGAGTCTCGGGCTGCCATTCCGTAGTTGTGGACTTAGTTGTGGACCCCACAAACGCCGCTTGTATCTCTGTTCGCGATCTTGAACCCCGCATGGACCCCACCCCACAACGAGCGCTGCCTTAGCTGCTCACTGTAGGCCCCGACATCCGCACTGAACCGAGCGCTCTGTGCTGCACAGTGGCGCCATCGCTGTCACCTTCGTGCACGAGATACGGGACACGAAACACGTGAAACAAGATGGGAAAATACTCCGACAATGATTGGATAATAATGGGAGAAAAATTAAAATTTGGGAGGAAGAGCGAGGCTGAAAGCTTTAATTAATAAATATGAAAAAGGTAAATTATAGTCAAAACCTGGGCAAAAATTCAGCCGAAACCAAGGCAGCCCTAACCCTAGGCTGTACATGGCTATTAATAGCCTAGGGTTTTTTGGGCTATTTTACATACATGTCCAAAATTAATACAAAATTATAGGAAGGATATATAAATGAATTTTGCACTTTGTATATCTGTCCATTTTGCGTTGAAGACCCCTGAACTTTTGAAAATTGCGTTTTCATCCAAACTGGCCTCAAACTCTTCGAATTTACTGTAGATTTCTTTGATGTCAGTTTTAGGCGGAGTAGAGCGATTCTAGCAGTGTCAAGCCTCCTATCTCGTCTTCAACTCTTTTTGGCACGCTTTACAGTCTCCAGAGAGTGCTTTTGTGGTCCAGTCTTCTTCTAATAATTTTGCCTGTAAAACACCGCTAAAAATATCCAAGTAGCATTATGTATAACCAATTGATAGATAAATGTGAGCATGAAAATGTGATATAATCGTGCTCATCACTGCAGGGTTAAGAGGCAGGTGTTATGGGAGCCAAAAGTGGAGAGGCCGTGGGCTGGAAACCTGAAAAGGGGCACCAAATGTGGCGCACCTATTTCTCAAACAAATACAAAAACGTGGAGAAAGAAAAAGAAAGATCCCAATATTTCTAACCTTCTTGATATTAGTCTTTGCTAAATAAACCGGATATGCTGGTCAGGGTACAATATGATATTTCTCCAGCAATCTTTTTTCAGTACCCAACTGCAACACTTCTGGCTTTCTCTGAATTTGTTGGAGGACTTCTCAAGGAATTGATTTTCTGCTTCTCTAAAAGAGCTGTACTCAAGCCTGTACTCCATAAAATCTAAATCCGAAGTTTTTGTTTTGTCCTTTCTTTCCTTCTGTGGGAATCTTTTTGTGACGGCGGGCCAGGAGTGGGGAATGGTGGATCAATTTTTAGAGTCATTCACATCATTTACTTTATGAGTTAAGCCTTTGGATTGAACTGTGATCCATTAAGCTCTTAGCTATTCCTACAACGTGGTCATAAATCTTGTCATTTTTCTTTTGTCGCTTCCTGTTAAGTTCTTGGCTATATACTGCTGGGACATGGTAAGGCATAAGGTATGCCTTGAAACTTTGATATATGTTTTGCTGGGAGGAAAGTAATTCCTATTGTCTACAAAAAGGGGGGGGGGGGACCCTTCAAGATTCATCATAATCATCACCCCTACCTTGTTATAATCTGAATTTTAATATTCATATTCAAATCTTTATTACAAATGCTTATTTAACTAGTTTTTGTTGAACAACATTGTATGTCAGCACCTTCTTAGCGTAGCATTTGCATATTGGAAATTACCACTTATGAATTTCAAAAGTTTTGAAAGGCTACCGATACTTTTTGTCTTCAGCTTGTTAAAGTTTGTCTCTTTATGTCATCATGTTTTAATTGGAATAAATGCTCTGAACTTAAGTATATTGCTTGCTTCATAATTCAGTACTTTCAACTTGTGCCTCTTCTCACTCAATTATGCAAAGGCAGTTCAGTGTTCTAAATATCCCCGATATAACCCCGATATTGCGCCGATATTGCGTTTATGGCACCTAGCCGTAATGATTTGGCACATCCAAACCGATATAGCGATTTTCACCCAAAATCGCCGATAAATCGGTATGGACCCGATATATCGGCCGCAATTTCGGCGATTTTGGACCCAATATAGCGTTTTACACTCAATTTCTAGATTAGGTATTTGGGTAATTCGAGCGATGTGGCAATGTGGCATTTGTGAAGATTCTACACTTGGATAGTGATTATGCATTTATAAGTTTAATGCAAGTTATCGAGTTAAGTATATCTTAAACATATAAGTATGATGTTTTATGTAGCTTTATATAATTTATGCATATATTGTCTTATTGAGATGCAATTTAAGACAAGAAGATATGTATATTTACAGTACGATTTTGACATCCGATTTTTGAAAATATCCCCGATATATCCCCGATAAATTTTCCCGGCCGATGTAGCCGCTGTGGCCGCCATTTAAAACACTGGGCAGTTGTCAGACAAGTTTGATCTTAGGGATTTTGTTTATTATTTAACTAGCATTTTTTTTTCATGCAGCTTCTTTAACTGCTTTGTTTAAGCATGTTGAGATAGGCATGGAAAACATCCGTGAAAAGGTTATCTGTTTCCTGAAGGATAAGGTAGTTACATATAAATCAGCACTTCCTTTTTCAGTATATTCTTGAAAAGTACTGACATGAAAGCATTTGTCGCCAGGTGTTTCCTTTGAAAGCAGAGCTGTTGAAGCCCCAAGTTGAAATGGAAAGATATGTAACCGATTTGGTGAAGAAAGTAAGTCCTCACCTAAAGACTGTGTTTGAAGTATACTGTGATGCGAAATTCTTGATGTATATATATGACACAGAAGGACAATTACTTTATTTTCTTCTTCAGTATAAGAATTTGAAAAATGAGGTTTTGACATTTTTAATGTTTGTATTTCAGAGTTTGCAAGATGTAACTGGTGCTGAATTTAAGTTATTCATGGACTTCTTGAAGAGTTTCAGCATATTTGGGGATGGTGCACCTCCAGAGCGTATTCAAGAATTAATTGAAATTATTGAAGGACAGGCTGACCTTGATGCTCAATTTAATGTGAGTGATTGTCATGCATAGATGATGGGAATTCTCGTTGTCCTTTTGTACAGTCAGTATAATCACAAACTTGTTTCTACTGTTAACAATTTCCCCCTGAAATAATCAGATATATTAATTTAACTCACTGCTATTATTTATTTAATTTGTGAAAAAACTGATTCTGCTATGCTTCATCTCTTTTTCCTTTTCCCTCATGATGTACTGAAGAACTGTAAGAGGTCAGCTGTTATGCATGGCAATGCCATTTGCAAGTTATCTACTTTTGTAATATCTATATAACTGACTAAATCATTGACTAGTACCTCATTGCAACTGATGTAATGTGACCTTATGGTCATACTAAACTTGCTCAAATTGGTCAGAGCTTGGTTAATACTACAGTAGCCCAACTCAATTGGATCCAGGCCGCCTGACCTGCTTAAGCTCACCTAGTGCACTTAAAATTAGTCACCAAAAAAAACCACCAAGCACTAACCTCCATGTGCATAATGAATCCAGTTTGACTATAGGTCTTCACTTCTAGTGGAACAGATTGCACCAAAAGTCTGAAATTCAGTTCTGTTGTTTCTGTCAGCATCAAACAAACTTGCCCTTAAATGAATTACAAACTCATATATGAAATCACCTTCACTTTCATCATTATCTTCTGTTACACTGTCTCTTGCATTATGGCATTTTATGATTCTGCTTTCTAGTCTTAGTTTTTTTTTAATCTTCATAGAACATTTGGTTTTTGATTACAGTAACATGTCTATTTTCACAGAAATCAATTCTAACCGATTTTTCTGAGGCAGTTCGAAGACTTGTATTTTTCTTTTTGAAGCTTTCTTTTATTTAACAATCTTGTTTCCTCCTTCAGCTATATTTTTATTTGCTATAAGCTCTTGAAAGATTTTGAGAAACAATTTAGGTTACAGTTTTCTATAAATTCTGAATAAAGTTTTTTTAAAAAATGTTATTTGAGGGCTGAAATAGCATGATGCTTTGTACAGGTCTAGGCTTATTTCTTCCCGATACTTTGACTGTTAGTTTGTATGTTTATTATTAAATGCTTATTCGACTTAGTTTCTTAATTTGTGGGCTGAACCAATATACTTGTTAATCACATTGACTTGATTTCTTAATTTCCCGATCATTAATGCTGCAGGTTGCTGATTTTGATCACATTGACAGATTAACTTCGTGCATGTACATGGCTCTTCCGATTTTCATGGTATGTTAATTGGATGCAGATCAAAGTTTTTATCATTTGCATATCTGAGAATGGTAGCATTGTTATGTTTATTGAACTGATATTGACATATATATCCAGAGAGGTGCATCATGCAGCAAGTTCCTCAATTATTTCAACAAACACATAATACCTGTCTTTGATAAGGTACCATTTCTTTTCTTTCAATATTTAAGATGATGATAACTTAGTCTTAATGTCTTTTTAATTGCCTACCTTAATTATGCAGCAGTATACCTGGAGTGTCAATCTCTAATACAGATCTCTATGTGTGACATGGAAAGTTTGCTAGTTAACTTGCATGCCATGCGTAAGAATGGCATATTACTTTTGGTTGACAGTTGATTAACAATTGGGTGAAACAGCAATCTTTCTTGAATATCTATTTGATGTTCAGGCGGCTAATTCTTATTTGAGACTCATTGGAGACAATAGGAGTGTGGGGAACATGATTGCTGCATACTGCTATGTGCTTCAATCATGAATGCGTAAAAGATTTCGCAATAGTTTTTACTTTAGGACAGTGGGGCAATTGTGTCATCATGGTTCTCAGTCAGGGCTACTTTTTGTTGTAACTGAGCTTGCCACAAGATCAGTTGCTGGTGGGCCTTCTGCAGATGTTTGGTTTACTTGCAACTGCAGTTGAAGTTGCAAATGGGCCACCTTTGCAACATTTCATCAGTCAATAGAGTCTATCGGGACAAGTTATGTTGCAATGAAATTTGCCTTACCCCCATGCACCCCCAGCACACACTCTTGCACCAAACCCAATATAATAATACTACACCACCTTTCTGTCTGTTTCACACTTCAAAGAAACCCTAAAAATACGCTATTATGGGAATTTAACGGTCCTTAGTGTTCAAAGTTAATGACTAGGGTTTAGGGTGTTTCTCTACGAGGTATAATTTTGTGGTTTTGCTCATATGAAGGAAAATCATTCTCAGGTGATCTTTAAACTTGATTCTCATGAACCCTAGTTGTGATATGGTGAAATGTATGGTATTTTCTTAAAAAAGGGTATTCCTTGTGGACTTCATATGGAAAATGCAATAGAGTTTTTATCGGGAAAACCTTTTTTAAAGGGTTTATCTGCAATGATGCAAAAACTCTAGTTCCAATTTACAAACCATTTACAAGCTTGCGGCAACTGCGCTTGGGGTGCTGGAAGCGAACATCCACTTAGTCGAAGGCAGTAAAATGACTCGAGGCCTCAGGATATAATTTACTTATTTTCATGTTCTAAATTTTACCTGGATTCTTCATTGTGGTCAAGATACCGGTGCAGCCATGTACAAATGCTGCCATCAATTTATCTAGGATCCTTCCTGGATTTCTAGGAGAAGAATCTTGTATATTCCAAGGTGAAGCTTGGGATTTATAATTTTGTAATTTTTGAGTTGAATCTTCAAAACCTGTAATCAATGTCAAAGATCCGAAACTTATATGTCTATTGTTTTCTCTACTACAAAACTCACTTTTTAGCTTAAAATTCCCAATACCCTTGGCACAAGTTACATTTAATGAAAAATATATGTTGTCTGATGGCATCGTTAATGTTGCCAATAGTGCACATTTAATGGACATCATCAGCATAAACTTTGAATACATTGTGGAGAGTAACATATAGCTATACATGATATTGTTTTTATCTTTATTTAATTGCAATCTTCAGTCACTTATTTTCTTTTACTGTTGAGTAAATCTCTTTTGTTTGATAAAGGGATGCCCTTATAGGTATTTATTTTTAAACTATGCAGATTAAAATCATCAAGATAACACCTATCTTTGGGTGGGTTAACTTAGTGTCATATTGAAACTACGAATTGGTTCTGTCACTTTCTCTTGTAGTCTTGATGGTAGGGCTAACTTGAAAAAATTATCTATTTACCGCTTGGCAACCCAAAAGTGTCTCTGTGTAGCTGCATAACTTAATCTGATACGAAAAGACTATAAGATTTTAAACATGCCATGTTGAAAGCTAATTAAATTATCATGCACAAGCTTCAAGCTTCCTACAGAATAGTTTGCAGTACAACAACGACAACGAAGCCAACAAGAAAATATCCTTTATCCCAATATTTGGGGCGGGCTGCATGTATCACTTTTTTCCATTTAAATCTGTTAAAGGGCTAACTTCCCCGTTAAATTAACAGACATCATATCCTTTTTATCCGCCTAAATCCATGTTCAGTTAGGTTTATGCCTATTTTTTTCTTCATCAATTGCTATTCTCCCACTCTTCCTAATAGGCACATTTAACGGTTGGTTGTAAAGATGATTATTGTAAAACAAGTCCAATCCGTATGTACTATGCATGTTGTACTTGTCCAGTTAAAGCCTTTGGTCTGGTATTTCTCCTGTTAAGCTACTTTTAACGAAAATCTCTTTTGGCCGACTAGGAAGATGAATTGAGAGTTTAATTATCCGCCTTTCGGTATACATGTAGTATTAGTTACAGTTTGAAGCATAATAAGCGGTCATGAGTTCCAATCTCCCTGTTCATGTGGACCTGTGAAAACATTGCAACTTTCTATGAACATGTTGTCAAATACCAAGACAAGATCTGCATATGCTGTAGCTAGCCACTAGCTTAATAAGCCAATTCATATTGTAGGTCCAATGATTTCATTATGAATCTGTTGTGTTTAAACTTGGGCTTTCATCCTCTGCGTAGATTAGAGGATGCCTGGCCTCTTGAAGGATTTCTTTTTTAATTTGTTCAACTCAAATAATTGTTGTATATTAGATAGATCCTGAACTTCTGTTATCTGTGGTAATTATTTAAACCTCAGACTTCTATATTACCCATTGTACATTATCTACGTCACTGTTATAGAAGTTTTTAGCCATTTATATGGCATCTAAGAATTTCTTTCATTACATTAGCTCATCGATATTTTATAAACTTTATTTATCTCCTGTTCTTCACCAGGTCACTTTATTATACAGTCAGGAGTCCTCTGTCAACCAGAGTTTATTTGTGTTATGCATGAAAAGTTTCACATTCCAACCACAAAATAAACCTTTCTCACTGTTGTTCTCACAGACATTAGAAATCCCAGTCGCATATTAAACTTCAACTCCTACTTAAGAATATTATCTTACAGAAATTAAGGTTTGATTTTAATATAGAAACATCTTTGATTTCTTTTCCCACCAGTCCTTGTCCTTGCAAAGTTAATGCATCTTTCAGCAGTGTTGCTTCTTTGAAGACCAGAGGGGCTCCATAAACTCTTTTGATCTGTATCACTAATATAAACATGATCGATCTCCTGTCCTTAACCATATTGACTTTATTATAATAATCATAAGGTCAGCTGCAGTTTTTTTTTATGTTCTACGTGAAAGGTTTCACATTTCAACCTGAAAACAAGCCTTTTCTCAAAGTTTTCCATCTCTACTTAAATTATACTCTCTTAGTTGCCTTCAGTGTCATCTTCGAATTTCCTCAGGGACACTATCTCTACTATATTTTGAAAACTTGATCCGTCTTCCTGTCCTTAACTAGACTGATTTTGTTATGCGGTCAAAGGTCTTGTCAACTGCAATTTATTTATGTTCTGCCTAAAGCATGCTTTAAACCCAAAATGAATCTACTAAAAGCTATCATCATGATTTTAGAAGTCTTGTTCTCAAATTAAACTCCAAATCCTAGTAGGAATTGTCAACGTACTGAGAACAAGGTTTGTCCGCAATATAGAGCTTCTGAGTTCTTAGATTCTTTCTGCCTTCTTTTCCTTCAATGCATATCCATGTAAAGCAAATTCATCTTCTCCAGCAGACGTTTCATCAAGATCTCAAGTACATCAGTTGTGTGCTAATATGTCTGTTATATAACAGTTATCATGATCTAAGAAACTAAATCTTGGGCAACATTTTTTTGGGTGAAAACTCCGTATTAAACATGTACTTGGGTGAGACTAGTACTAGGATGGATGGCCTCCTTGGCAGTCATGGCTTGGGCATTACAAATGGTATAAGACAATAGTATTTGATAGTGTGTGGAGCTAAGTGTTACAAAAGGCTACATGCCACATCACGTTAAGGGTTGTAGGAGTAGGATTCACCTCTAGAATTCACAAGAATCACCTCTGGAATCATTTTCCTGTTAACAGTAGATTAATAACTTCTCAAACTTAAAAGTTTTCTGCTATAGGTATATTGCTTAGCGCTTTACGTACTTTAAATCCTTTATATTCACACTTGTATCATTGTATATAGTCACTCACCTTGTGTTTTTTATTAGTCTGATAAGAACGTTTTATTCTTCTTTTTTCCAACTAATGAAAGCATAGTTCACTGTTTCATCAGTTACAACTTAATAATATTACCTGTGTATGCACATACTTGGCCACTTGTCTATACATGCATCTTTGTATGCTTCTTTTGTGAAGTATACATGCTTTATCTATGCGTCTTTATGCAGATTTGCAGACTTGTGAAGTATACATTTATATCCGTCTTCATTCCGTCTGATCATTTGCCAGTTTTTACACATGCAGACTTGCATTATATAAAGTTAACGTGGCTTCTTCGTGGAATTCTGTTATTTACTTGGCTATTGTTTTTAGTCACAAAAATTCTTGAAATAATTTTCTATTATTTTTTTAAAACAATTTACATGTTCTTAAGAGAGTATTATTTTTTCTCCTTCTAATGCTTAGTTGTATTTTATCAGTTTCCAGAAGAGAGGAAACTTGATTTGCTCAAGACTCTTGCTGGATGTTCACCATATGCAGCGGCACAAGATTCACGCCAGCTCCTTCCCTCTATCGTTCAACTAATTAAAGTATACGGATTTGCAGCAAGCTCTTATCCATTTTGCTTTCTTCTAAGTTTTTTTTTTGGTAGCATTCTTTAAATTTGACTATTTGAATTTGTTGATGTCAAATTCCTTACATTTATCTACTCGTTTCTTGATAATTCTTTTCAATGCAATCTGTTTCTGTCATAGTACCTTATCATCATCATGCACATGTTTCCAGCCACTGAGTGAATGCATTACTTTTAGTTACTGGGTCTCCTTTTGCATAGGATCATGCCTTTTAATTTATTGAAAATAGTATCACCGATGTCTCGCTCCTTTTCTTTATTTATTTGTAATCAGCTTTATATTTGTTTACATTTTTCTCTATTCTCTACAGAAGTACATGCCTAGAAGAAAGACTGAAGAAGCAAATTTAAAACTATGTTGAATGCTTATTATTCACCTTTCACCACTTATCCCACAAGGTTTCTACTGGACTCCACTCTTATTTTTGCTGTCTTCAAGCCTTTTAGTTTTCTGTTAGCTTTTTCCCTTTTTTTCTTTCTTTTTATGCTGAGCCTATATGTGCTGCAGACTCCAAACTCTACAAATAGTCTTTGCGGATACAAGATTGTGACTGGCCAACCATCAGACAGGTTGGGAGAAGATTTTTCAGAAAATTATAAAGATTTCACTGAGAGGTACGTTTTATTCCTGGTCTATTTGTTAAGTTTTTTTGTTTTTTATTAATTTTTTAATAAATTTTTTGCCTTCTCAATTCAATCCTATCTTTGATGTTTTTTCATCATGTCCAATTTCTCTTATGTCACAATGACATTTTCAGTGATGCGAGGGAATTACGTATGATTCACGTTAATGTTGATATCTGATGTTTTATATTACTACTTGCCACATAGATAATTAGTTCAAACAACAGATACACGGATATCAATCTCTGTCCAAAACCTCCAGAAAGTACAGATGACAAATTTTTAATAATTTTTATTTGCTTTTACAATGGTCTAATGCATAAACGGTATAGATTTATTTTGGCATGGGGATCTACGGCTTGTGAAGAACTATGGTTCTCCCTTCTACAACTTGAAAGTTCTAGTCTATCTCATGTAGGACACCGCCTTTTGCGAGTAACAGGTCCCTTTTCACATCATTACACATGATGTTGGACCTTTACATATGTTTGCCACTATTTATTATGAAGAACATGCATAAGAATGGATATGGTTTCATGGCAACTTATTTACATATTAATTGATATATTCATTATTCTACACTTGGTGGCCAGTATGGTTCTGATATGAATCAATCACTAATTCTGACATATAAGAACTTACATCTGATACATGTATGACAAAAAATAAACATGCCCCTTGGCTTCATTTCTACATTATTGTATTCGTATCCTGTTTCCTTATGAGAATATAACCTTCCTATGCCTGTCCACAAATCACAGGTGGAATGGAAATTATGAGAAACACGAGAGTGCTTTTTTTGGGGGGTGGGGGAGGGGTAAGGGAAGAGAGAACATGACATTTCCGCCAGCAACATCCTTTCTATATTTTAGAAGACAAACTCAAAAACTCTTGGTGCATGCATTTGGAGAGTCCGGAGAGTCCAGTGAATTCGAAAATGAACATAGTGTGGATGGCCTTTAGTAGCTAATTGACTGGCATGCAAGGTTCTATATGTTTAATTTATGCTATGGAGGATTCCAGACCTTTAGATTGTCTAATATGTTTAAATTCTTTGTTCTCGAAATAAAAATCTAATCAAAAGTCTATCAATGTAAAACAACAATAGCACGTGTAAAATTATAGTGATTGAAAGTAAATAAATAAAGAAATAAATGACCCCAAACCAGGACCACGTAGGAACTTCTAGGTCTCTCTCTTCCTAGATTCTAGCTTCTTTGTGTAGGTAGTTCTCCACTTCATTCTGCTTATTTCTGATTATTACCAAGTAGATTGAGGGGGAGCATGTTTTCATTATTATATTTGTGCACCGGTCTGTAAGTTTCTGGAAGAATTCCTGTGACATTCTTGGTTGTGTTGACGCAGGTTAAGTTCTATTGAGGATGTTGTGAAGGCAGCTATGAAGAAACTAACCCAGAAGATGGCGGAACACAACAAGGCAATGTCTGCAGCCAAGACTGGAGATGCAAAGGATGAAATTGTGAGTTTTTTTGTTGAGAACCAACTACTGTTGAGTGATTCAATTCAGCGCATCTCCAAGATTCTCAACTCTTCCATGAATTCATACAGAAATTGGACCAGCAAAAAACTACCACTGGACTGCGAGTCTGCAACAATATACTGGCAATGACACAGGTAAGGAGTGGTTTAAACCATAGGGAAGGTGGAAATTCTATTTATTTAATTAATACCCTCTATTATGCTTTTCCAGCCACTACATTCGAAAGCTCCTACATTATTGGTGACAAAAAAATTAAGCTGTCTTGGAGTGAGCCAGCAAAAGCTTCACCAGCCTCGACTGCTTCTAAAGCCGGGTAAGAAAGTCATGTCCCATCATTGAACTTCTCTTGTTATGAGAACCATTCAGACTTCTTAAGTGTGTTCTTTGGTACCTGGGCTGCAGGGCTAAACGAGCTGCATCCTCTGCTAATGATTCAGTTAATAATGCTAAAAAGGCACGAGATGGGCCTGTCCAAAACCAGCTTGTGAACAGAGCATTCGAAGGTTTGTCACGAGGCGGTGGGAGAAACAACAGAAGAGGAAGGGGTTGGGGGAGCCGTGGAAGGGTAGAGGTTACCGTTAGCTCCTCATGCCTGCAGGGACCCAACCAGATCTTCTGCTCGGAGGTGCAATACTGATTCTGATTTATATAACGCGGATTGACGAAAGAGAAAGTAGGCTATGGTTCCAAGCACATCGATATGGTTATTGTTTCTATTATCCTGTATATTTGTTTAATTGGAGCAATCATATCGAAGAGGATCGCTCATGTGATGACTGGTCATGAATGACATGACTTTGTGCGGAAGAGTAAAATAGTGCGGCTGTTGCAATTCAGAGTTGTAATGTACTTTGTCCATTTCAGTTTGTGTGGTATACCATTTTCACCTTTCATTCCATCTCCATGACATGGATAACTTCATATTTTATTTGTGCAAAAACAAGAAAAATGTGCTGAGGATCTTTTAGTGTCCGGTCATCGAGCTGGATCAGAAGATGCCTCTGCAGATGTATTTTTCCATTGTCACCACCCAATGTAAGATTCAACTGTACTAGGGCATGACTGTAATTAGTTCTATGTGACAACGAGAAAAAGTTGTGGATTGTGCAACAATGTTTTTTTTGATTTATTAGCTGTTTGTATATGCTTTTGGTACTTCTGGTGGAATGTGCATTTTCATGAGTTTGCTGCATGATTCAATTTGGCATGTTTTTCTGAGGTGAAGTATTAATGTATTATCCATTTGTTTGCGATAATTCATCAGGTGAATTAGCTTTACATTTTGTTTGAACTTGGATTCAAGGTGTCAGTCTCCATGAAGTGCAATCTTAATGGTTGATTGATCTTTGTTAGGCACATTGAAGCACAATACTAGGGTTACTGTTAGCCTATTGGTAACTTAGACAATTGTTGGATGGATAGCGAAGCACGAACCTACAAACGATTGTTCACTGATATGACATCTGAATATGATGAAGTGGCAAGTTGTATTCTGCATGCTGAAATGTGGGTTAATTTTGGTTCAAATTTACTTCCGAGGTCAAAATTTCTTTCATTTTGTAAGATTTATCAGTCACTTTTAATCAATTTGCGTTAAGGATGTGTGCATTTGTCGTCTTTGTTTATGTACATAGATGCAGTGAAGTGACAATCTTCTGGTTTGATTTTGATTATTTGTGACAGACTAGGTTTTAGGATAGAGTTAATGTCTTTAAGAAATATATAGACTTTATGGCCAGTATGCAATCATATTATGCTTATATCCAGGTAGAAAAGGGACTCATTTCTGGAAACCATGTATGTAAGCCTAACCACTCAAATTCTCTATATTGTTTACTTACAATAGAAGTTCTTATCTTCTGTTGGAGAAGAAAGAAAATAATAACAACAGCAGTATTTCAACATAAATTTAGGAAATTTCGAAGAGCGTGGATTGGTTCACACGTATAGACACTTGGCTTCAACGTTCAAGTCACGAGAGAGAAGAGAGCAATACAAACATAAAATTTAGAAACATATCTGACATTTTCAATGTGACCACGATGCACATCTTCTTTTTTTGACTACTGAATCTTAAAAATCTTAAAATTGATAGAAAAAATGACTTTGACACGTGCAGATACATATATATCCTTGCTTCTACTGCACTTCACCCATATAATTTAAAAAGTCAGCCAAAAGGTTTCCCACTTGATTTCACAAGCCTTCTTCTAGTTCAAACTTTGATAGGAGATGCAACTGAGGTAAGCACAATGGAAGTGGAGGAAGAGGAGAGATGCGATAGGTAAGCTAAGTCTCCCAGAGCCCTCCTCACCGAAATCCTAATGTTGGTCCCTACGAAGCCAGCTGCAAGAACATCAATTCTATCCGAGAGGTGGAGATATCTTTGGCACTCTATCACCCACATTGATTTTGAACATTACCTTATTTGTTTTCCTGAGGATAAGAGTGCAGCCAGGAAAGTGAGGAAACAAGACCGGGAGATATGTAACTGCCTTACATTGACTGCATTGCCAGAGAGTGGCTGGGAGGCCTCACCTCCCTCCAATCTTTGACGCCTGAATGTTGCGAGGAATTGAAACTGCTGTCGGATGGGACTCGACACCTCGCAGATCTCAAACAACTCATCATTCTTCGCTGCCCCATTCTAAAGCCTCGTTGCTTGGGGAGACAGGAGAGGATTGGCACAAGATTGCTCACATCCCTACTCTCCAAATTTATGACAAAGTGTATGGTTTCATCCTCTTTCTCACTGTTCTGTCTTCTTTATCAATATTAAAATTGCATATCATTGTCTTTTATGAATTAGGGTCGTCA